>JASPKZ010003003.1:0-55526 GCA_030220185.1 Diploptera punctata | reverse complement strand
GCCCACTGTGCTGCATTTTGGAACCAAATGTAGCTCCCTGGCGGCCAACTTACTGGTAACTATCAAGATTGGGTCCACCGCTGTGGTCTCGAGGTAGCGTGCTGCCCTGTCACGCAGCGGGCCTGGGTTCGATCCCCGGTCGGGGCAGTTCTTCTGGGTGAGATTTTTATCGGGTTTTTCCTCACCTGTAAGACAATGTCAGGAAAATTTAAGGCCCAAACGGTCCCCGAAATCATATGGCCATCATCATCATCCTTATCATTATCATCATCATCATCATCATCACCGGTGTGGAAAGCAACGGGAAGCTACCACACCTACAAGATTGGGATTGGAGAAAATGAATGTGAGTATACTGAGTCTTGTACCTTATCCAATTGTAGATGGCATGAGAAGAATAAAAAACTTAAATTGGCATTTCTGTATATCTCAATTCAACCTGCAAAGCCTTTATATACAAAACTAGAGATGACAATTGTGGTTTACTGTTTTGGAATTGTTTCAACTGTCCTGATGATTTGGCTCCTATAACATTAATAATAATAACTATAATAAAAACAATAACATAATCAATAACAATATTATTTATTTACTTATTTTATTTGATTATCGACGCGGTGGACTAGTGGTTATGCTCCTTGCCTCTCGTCCCGAGGGTCGCGGGTTTAAACCCGGCCGGGGTCGATGGATTTTTTGGGATGGAAAAATCCAAGGAGCGAGTCCTCAGGGAGGGACTTTAAAGCGTGGTTCCCGAGTCTGAAGATTTTCAGGCTCGTAAAAGATCTTTAAGTCTGAAAGAAAAAGCTTGTAAGCAAAATTTACCGAATTTTCCCGTCCTAGTACTACCTTGGTTTCCTAGATGTCAGTATGAGGCGGAACACTGACCACGGACCACTCAAATGACGTGTATACGAAAACAAGTGTAACTAAATTGGTATGCTTCAAATTCTTCCCTGTAGGGGAGACCGCCTAAATCTCTGTTAAAGGAAACATGGGCTTAAAAGAAGATGTTACTTGATTAATTAAGTTAAGATCCTAAGTATTCTCTTCCATTTCAATAGCTACTGACTATTTAACTGATGCCCTAAATGGTAGTCAATGACCAATCACGTTTCAATTAATTATGTTTTATAACCAGTGACAGCCGTGTTTTATCTCGCTCTTTATCTATTTCTCTTTATCAGCTCCTGCTTTTGTGATAAAGCTCCTCCTTTTTAATATTCTAAACTTGTCATAGTATTATTTTGCAGTGACTGACTCTCTAAGAAAAACGTTGAATATAGCAATTTATGCATTAAGGTATAAGAATCGTAGAATGCATATGGTTCCCAGATTGTATATATAGTGCACGAATGTAATCAGATACCACTTGCGAGATATAATAAAAACAATGTACCACAATAAAAAAACATGTTTTGCACTTTCTTAAACGTATTATTTCCCAGGTATTTACGTTCCAGAATAATATAATTGACATATTTACATCGGACGTTAGAATTTAATTAATAACCTATAATGTTGCTTATAAACAGTTTGATGTGTTTCAATTTTTCTCCACTAGGGTGCATTCTTACAATATTGCGATCCTATTTGACAATAAATAATATGATCTGGTTGCAGTGATGAATAAATGAAACATAACAAACGTTTCTAATTTGTTTTCATACATCGTCGTTTACATTAAATATAAATATATTAAAAAACTATATTTAAATAGTCCACCGCTGTGGTCTCGAGGTAGCGTGCTGCCTTGTCACCCAACGGGCCTGGGTTGGATCCCCGGTCGGGGCAGTTTTTCTAGGTGAGGTTTTTCTCGGGGTTTTTCCTCACCTGTAAGACAAAAGTCAGGAAAACTTTAAGGCCCAAACGGTCCCCGAAATCATATGGCCATCATCATCATCATCCTTATCATTTATCATCTGATCATCATCGCCCTTCACCGGTGTGGAAAGCAATGGGAAGCTACCACACCTACAATTCCTTAGTAAAGCTGCAAAGCAAACCATGAAAATGCTATGACTGTAGTGAAAGACCTGCCCTTGGGCAGAATTACTATGGATGGATGGATATTTAAATAATGATTTGTGAGTAAGCAGCTTAATTGTATTTGTTAAATAGTCCTAACAAATGTCACTCTTGATTTCCAAATTCTCTAGATAATTCGAAATCACTCGTGGCATTACTTATGATAATACATAACCCTATACGTGATCGGGGAAGTAGCGGATGAGATACAACTGTAAACTCTACCAGTTATTCCAGTGATACTGACCAAGACTGCGATGGATGGGTGGAGTTGAGGAAGACCCCGAGGAAATTGGGAATTAAAGGACGGTGGTTGGTTACCAGGGATACAGATGCCTGGAAGAGGGATCTAAGAGAAATCGATGTTCGAAGTAGACTGTTTTGCTATTGAAGGTATTATTAATCTAATATATAAAAATGAACGTTCGTTCGTTCGTTTGTTTGTTTGTTTGTTTGTTTGTTCATTCGTACTTTATGCGCGGTCATACCGTTGATCCGATTGTCATGTTTTTTTTTTTGCAAAATGTTCAGGAGATTCCCGGGATGAACATATGTTATAAGAGAGTTGAGATACTCAACTCCTACACCCTTAAATAACACCCTTTGTAGTGAAAGTCCACCGCTGTGGTCTCGAGGGTAGCGTGCTGCCTTGTCACGCAGCGGGCCCGGGTTCGATCCTCGGTCGGGGCAGTTTTTCTGGGTGAGGTTTTTATCGGGGTTTTTCCTCACCTGTAAGATAAATGTCAGGAAAACTTTAAGGCCCAAACGGTCCCCGAAATTATCCTTTGTCATCATCTTCTTCTTCATCCTTCACCGGTGAGGAAAGCAACGGAAAGCTAGCACACCTACAGTTCCCTAGTAAAGCTGCAAGTATAGCAAAGCTGCCGTCGGGTAGAATTACAATGGATGGATGGATGGATGTAGTGAAAAACGTGAAAAATTCTCTTTTTTACCCTTAAATGACTTACTCTGCCTCAACCATAACAAATACACAAAATTAATGTACACAGCATTGAATATCTCAAAAACCTGTACAAATAAGTCCGCGACAGCATATGTTTATCTTTTAAGGATAACCCATAATAACCATTTTTGTCTTTCATTGATGTCAAGAAGATCGGGCAAGCATAGCAGCGCACGGCGGGTATTCTATTATGGATAACTCAAAATAACGAATTTTGAATTTCAGCTCATTTATGCCAAGTACATCGGAATGCATAGATTCCCGGACAACGCCGGGTAATCAGAACGGGGTGTCTAAAAATAATAACTATATACATTATTTTTCCTTTTACTTATTCAACTAAATGCAAAAACGCATTATCATTTATTAGGTGTAGCAGCGCAGGCCGGGTATTAGCTAGTAATTTATAAATAATAACATTTATAAATGATGAGTAAATAAATTAATACATAGTACGATCTTAGTTTTTTCGCAACACATGAACATTGAAGGCAATGCAATCCTATGGTTTATAGTGCCCGTTATCTTCACTACATACGGTACGTGTACAGTTCTTAATGTTATGTCGTTTTCATATATTTATTATTATTGTTATTATTTTAATTACCGGCATTATTAGTAATGTATCTTATTATATATTTATCAATTGGTGAACCAGAACAAAATTTAATTTTGGAGACTGGAGAAACAATAAAATCTTTTAGCGCGATCACATATTTAGGAATTAAAGTAAATAAAAATAGGAGTTATGAAGAGGAAATAAGAAATAGAAATAATAAAGGAAAATTTGCAATTGCTTGCCTCAATGGAATATTGTGGGATAAAAATATAAATAATAAAAATAAAATGAATATATATATATTTATTTATTTATTTATTTATTTATTTTTTATTTATTTATTTATTTATATGGAATGGACATGTACAACGGATGTCGGAAGACCAGTGGCCTAAACAGGTGTTGGATTGGATGGTACCAGGCAGAAGGAAGAGGGGGAGAAGTAGAAGAGCATGGTATCAGGGAATATATGATGCCATGATGAAGAGAGGTATGGAAGATGGACAATGGGAAGATAGGAATCTCTGGAAAGCAGGAATCAAAGGCAAACTGCTGTAAAGTGGAAAGCCTGTATTAAGTATTAAGTAAGTATATACAGAATTTTAATGTTTACAAATCTTTCTGTGCCTAAAGTTTTGTTTTTCTTCTCCACCCGTCTCTCTCTATCCAATCCATGTCCTCCAGTCCTCTTGCTCTCATTCCAGTTCTTATTTCCTGCATCCACAAGTTTCGAGGTCTTCCCCTCCTCTTTCTTCCAGGTGGACACCATTCCAATGTTTTCCTGGGTAATCGAACTTCTTGCATTCGTCGTACGTGCCCATACCAATTTAATTGCTTATACCGTATATAATCTACCATTGAATAACCAATATTCATGTTTTCTCTTATGACAGTATTTCTTATTTTGTCTAATTTTGAACATCTTGCTGCTCTCCTCAAGAAATCCATTTCCATCGACATAAGTTTTTGTTCTAAGTTTTTGTTGAATTTCCAAACTTCAGCTCCATATGTGACATTACTTCTCACTATTGAATTATATATTTGTAACTTATTTTTCCCGGTTTATATGGTCTGTTCCATAAGACTCCATTCATCATTGCTATTATTGCTCTACCTTTATTTAATCTGTTCTTAATATCACTTTCTTGTTAATTCTCTTTATCTAATTTACTCCCAGATACTCGAATTCTTCACATCCTCTAATATACCCTTTTCATCTTCTAATATCAAATCTTCGGTTTCGGCTCCACGTCTCATATAATTTTTTTTAAATTTATTTCAAACCCCAGTTATCGTATTCGTTCAATAATTTTCTGAACATAAACTCCATGTCTTCATATTCTTCAGCAATTATTATTAGTTGGTCATCCGCAAATAACAGTGTATATATTGTATCTGTTGATCCATCTCCAATTGGTACTACCATTCCTGAACATTTTTTGCTCCAGTTTGACAGTGCTTTATGTATAAATATCTTAAATAATGTTGGTGTATGCTACAACCTTGACGAAGGCCTTTTGTTACTTTAATTTCTTCTGATATATATTTTCCAATTTTAATTTTAGATACTGCATTTTTATACAAATGTTTTATTGCATTAATAATTTTATCCTTTATGGCCATATCTTCTAATGCTTCCCACAACTTTTGTGAAGGTACAGTGTCATATGCTTTTCTAAATCCACAAATGTGAAATGAACTTGTTGGTTGTTATTATTCGTCTATATATATATATATATATATATATATTGAACAAAAAGGATTGTAGTCGGGTTTTAGGGTTTTTATTAGGTCCAAGGATATGGGTTCATGGACAGTTGTGCTCCGGACTAGATGGGTTCAGGTTTCGGTAGAACAAAGGACTTAAATCTCGGGAATCCGTGAGGAAAGGATGTTCACTTGGGGAAAAACAGTAGGCCCAGTGTGATGTCTTGAAATTGACGATGCACTTTATTGTCACTTGAATTACATTCGTCGTATTGGACGACGAGTTTGACGAGAAGGCTGTTGGTGGGTCAGAACTAGTAATGGTTATAACACTCAACCAAGCGATGTGACTTATCTATCGGCACATTCGCCAGTCGCGACTCTGCTCGCAACCGACTACTGAACTGCCTAACTAACTGTCGAACTAACAGAACTGAACTCTAACTAACTAACTGCTGAACTGACTGTACTAACAGAACTGCTGAACTGACTAAGAGAACTGCTGAACTCTTTAACTGCTGAACTCTAACTGTCCACTAACAGAACTGAACTTTCGCTATGTAATGCGATGTGCCCTGCACCGGCACATTCGCTCGTTGCTACTCCTCGCAACGGACACACTAATTTTCGCTTAGTAAAATATATTTATTAATTCTGAGTGGGCCGGCATTAGTCCCTTCCACCAAAAGTCTTAACGTCTCACAAACAGTTTATATGTTATACTAATTTTGATTGGTAAATTTTACCTTAAGGGCGTTATCGTGGGTGTTAAACTTAGAAGTTTGTGGCCTCGTTCCCTCCCTTTAAATTAGTTGCCTCATCATATAAAATTTTCAGGGTGACCAAATGGAGTGGTCCTTAAGGGCGCGGCTATCTACTGTCGGCATCTACCTTACGCCGCAAAGAAGTCACCCGCTGTTAACGACGTGTACTAGTTGAAATTAGTTTGGGGATAACTCTTTCCACAAGTTACCTAGGGAAATCCAATTGCTAGTTTGTGACTTCCAGCCTTTTGTAAGAAGTTTTTGGGCTTAGCATTGTAATAGCAATTTGATAATAGAGCAGTCTTGTAAATCCTCTTGACAAAAGAAACTGCAGACTTTTTCCTCATTGTATAAGGGCTTAAGGATCCATTGTATGATGTTTACTAATTTCGTTCGCTACAATAGCAAGGGTCCAGGTCTATGACTGGCGCTAATTGCTTTATACTAATGTTTTATTTATTGCTTATTAAATTATTTTGTGGTAGGTTATATGATTTTAATTTTGTTACTATTGGATTCCTATTTTCATTACAATTCATTTGAATATAAATATGCCCTAATTCTGATGATAATTACGGGTTCATAAATTATTCACTTTGATGAAGGTACTTATTTTTCTGAAATAAGAGGCTGAGCGAATGACTTGCCACAAATTGCCCGCTTTTTATTTAAGTAATTTTGAGGCTTTGAAATTAATTAAATGAGAAGCACTCTCGTTTTTTTTTTGTTACATAATAAATTATAATTTTTTTCTTCGGCTCCAACCCTACCTGTTTTGTTGGGGACTGGGTGGTTGACTTACACATTTGAAATCTCATGACAAAGAACAATACGTCATCAGTGTTTGTAAACATACATTAACACGCTTATCGTTCTAAGAAATCTTCTTTCCTGAAATAACATTCATGAGCATAATACATACAATACATATACAATACAATAACTTCAAATTAGTGTCTGAAAATCACTGTCTTTACTATGTGTATTATTTTCTTCCATTAATATAACACTACGCGGTGTTGTTAACGACAGCACTTATTGATCGTATAAAAATTTAACGGCACTTTTTTTTCTTCACTTTATTTTTCATGTTGTCACACGCGCAATATCGGCACTGTTTGGTGAAATACTTTCTTACCCTAATATTATTTACAATATGTGTACATGGCATAGATTGGTACTGTAGCCAGTCATTTTTTTTTCAATATACTACGATTTTGGATTTGATTTTGATTTTAAAGAAATCGATTAGATAATATAAAATATATTAGTGGTGGATCTGTGCACCTAATAAATTGTGTTAATTATTATTATTATTATTATATCCCATTTAATTAGGTATATGTATACTTTACGATATATTTATTTGTATAAGGGATTTACTTTGAAGCAATCGGTTTTTTTTAAACTACCGACTCGCCTAGAAGTCGTTATCCATATTTTCAATATCATTTACGTATCTTGTGTCATATTATTCGACATTCATCGGCGCCTCGCCATCATATGGAATATTATTAATATTCACGATTTATTATTTATTCATTTACATATGGAATAATTATCCTCGTTACTGCGTTTTATAATTTCCTTTGGCATCATAAGAATAGGATTTAAATTAAGCATAATTAATTCGATCATTTATCAGTCGAACAACATCTATAACTTCGCGCGCAAAAATAAAATATATCTCGAATACAAAGTTTTACACATGTCAGCATCGCTGTCCCCGCAGCGTGATGACCATTTCATCAAACATTATATCATTAGTAAAATGACATCCATTGTCAGCAGCGCTTACCTGTCAGCGTTGATGACCTTCTTCACGAAGTATTTATCATCATAATCAATCAATATTTCTCAATAGAATAAGAAATATCGGGTCTCCATGCCCGCAAATATTACTTGAATAACACGTCGTACACGCATAAGTATGGTGACTTCTCGAGTTGCCATATCATAATAATCAAACCTTGTATATATTAATAAACGATTTTACGCGCTTTATCGCTTTATTTTGTCTTTCGACTTTCAATTTAAACTGCCTTGAAACTGCATAATGCTTAAATACGTTGTTGCATATACTTAATGCCATTAGTTATAATCGTCGTCGTCCTTAACGAGGATCCTTTTAACAAAATAAGTAAATGAATATATTCACTGAACTTTGATTGATACTCGGCGTTGGCCTATCTCATTATCGTTCTATTGATCAAGATTTCAAGTTTATTAAATATGTAGTTAATCATCATAATATTGAAAATATTTAGCCTTCTCAGCTCGATCGCGTCGGAAATTCTACCTTTATACATATAAAATTTGATTTAAATTCAAGATATTTAAATATATCGCTTGTTTATCGTTCTCGTATACGGCTTTAATTATTTCCATTCAATATTTATTGTTCACAGATCCACTTGGTCCGAACTTTTAATGAAAGATATTTTATTTCCCAGTACATTTATCGTGAGAGAGTATTATGTGTTAATGCCCACTGTAATGCATATATATATTTATATTAATAATTGAATACGTGTCTTAAAGTGACTTTAATTATATTCTTTATCCAGTTACCATCTATCAAATCTTAACATAAGAAATTAGATCATAGGAACTGTCATAAACGTGTGCCCGCTACTCGTTTTTTTCAGGCATTATAATGACATTTAATATTTTAATTAATATATCGGTTTTCTTAATTCATTGTCTTACAACGTTCATGCAAGGACTAACATTATATATCCACATTCTATATCATTTTACATTATTCCCGTATTTGCTACTTAATGATTTGTATTTTTATTGTTATATAATAATGTCTCCGATTACTTTGATATGTCCTGGGTTCGATTCCGATGACTGTCTACATGTACTTGATCCGTTATTGAGTCTGTCTTTCACCGATTTCATTTTCGAGCTCGTGCAAAATTACTAGGCTCTTATCAAAATTATCTACATTATTAAACTTCCCTTTTGACTCTAATCTGTAAGTTCTGGGAAATATACCATACTTTCCTCTAATTCTAGGGTCATTTCTGCTCAAAGCGGCATTATTATTTATTACTTCGATCTGAGATCCGCGCGTTACGACCGACTCAACATCTAGATCGTTCGTGATCAACATGCTTGCAAGAATACTTTTTGCAATCACTTTGATCGACGGCTTGTCTCTGCCATGTATTGTTATGGAACAAGGATTGTCTGTTTCCGTGTCTAAAAGGTACTTTAAATAATATTCATTCTTTACTTTCGGGTTTATTTTCCCTTGTATCCAGTACACACGTTCGTCTACCTGTATGTTATCGATTGTTGGCTACCTGCAAACTTTTAGTGCACTTGTCACTTGTACAAGCTTTCCTGTTATTTCAGACATTCCTTGCTTCATAATTACATCAGATTTTTCACATAGTATGTTATCATTCATACTCTCACTCAAAGACCCTGATGCATTGTTTTTCAATCTATACCCTCATGCATTTCTCCTCTTATATTATCCCTAGATTGGGTAATTTCTTCCACTTTTTGTTTAATTGTATCTATTCCCTTACTAGATTGGGCAATTTCTTCTAGTTCCCCGTGTTTCACCTTTACTTTTTCCTGTAAAGCTGTGATGCTGTTGTCGGTTTTATTCATGACCCTATTTCCTACTTGTTGTAATTCGGCCCTAATTTCAATTGTTATCGTTTCAATTATTTCAAGTTTAGATTTTTCATACATTTCCTTATATCCCTGCTTCATCTTTAATAATAACTCTATAATTTTGTTATTATCTGTACTTTGTTTATTTTCTATTTCTACCAATGAATTATCTAGTTCACTGTCATTCTCCCCTACATTTCCTCTCGACATGTTCCCATCCAAAATATTCTGCCCACATGCATCACTATATATTTCATTTGTTTTTTCCATTTTGCTACTTTTAGCTGAATAGTTGGTTTTATAACCGCTACGAAGCAACATTTACTTGAAACATAAAATTTTGACTTCTACCTGTGGTTGGTGATATTTTACTGTGCACGTCGAGGTCCTCTGGTTGTCGCCTTTTTCCCCCAGGTCTTCTTCCTCACGTTCGTAGGATATTCACTACTGGGACACGCCTTTCCACTCTTTGTTGGACGGTTGTTCGGTAGTTCCTCGAAGCGCCCCACGTTGGGCGCCATGTGAACAAAAAGGATTGTAGTCGGGTTTTAGGGTTTTTATTAGGTCCAAGGATATGGGTTCATGGACAGTTGTGCTCCGGACTAGATGGGTTCAGGTTTCGGTAGAACAAAGGACTTAAATCTCGGGAATCCGTGAGGAAAGGATGTTCACTTGGGGAATAACAGTAGGCCCAGTGTGATGTCTTGAAATTGACGATGCACTTTTATTGTCACTTGAATTACATTCGTCGTATTGGACGACGAGTTTGACGAGAAGGCTGTTGGTGGGTCAGAACTAGTAATGGTTATAACACTCAACCAAGCGATGTGACTTATCTATCGGCACATTCGCCAGTCGCGACTCTGCTCGCAACGGACTACTGAACTGCCTAACTAACTGTCGAACTAACAGAACTGAACTCTAACTAACTAAACTGCTGAACTGACTGTACTATAACAGAACTGCTGAACTGACTAAGAGAACTGCTGAACTCTTTAACTGCTGAACTCTAACTGTCCACTAACAGAACTGAACTTTCGCTATGTAATGGCGATTGCCCTGCACCGGCACATTCGCTCGTTGCTACTCCTCGCAACGGACACACTAATTTTCGCTTAGTAAAATATATTTATTAATTCTGAGTGGGCCGGCATTAGTCCCTTCCACCAAAAGTCTTAACGTCTCACAAACAGTTTATATGTTATACTAATTTTGATTGGTAAATTTTACTTAAAGGGCGTTATCGTGGGTGTTAAACTTAGAAGTTTGTGGCCTCGTTCCCTCCCTTTAAATTAGTTGCCTCATCATATAAAATTTTCAGGGTGACCAAATGGAGTGGGTCCTTAAGGGCGCGGCTATCTACTGTCGGCATCTACCTTACGCCGCAAAGAAGTCACCCGCTGTTAACGACGTGTACTAGTTGAAATTAGTTTGGGGATAACTCTTTCCACAAGTTACCTAGGGAAATCCAATTGCTAGTTTGTGACTTCCCAGCCTTTTGTAAGAAGTTTTTGGGCTTAGCATTGTAATAGCAATTTGATAATAGAGCAGTCTTGTAAAATCCTCTTGACAAAAGAAACTGCAGACTTTTTCCCCATTGTATAAGGGCTTAAGGATCCATTGTATGATGTTTACTAATTTCGTTCGCTACAATAGCAAGGGTCCAGGTCTATGACTGGCGCTAATTGCTTTATACTAATGTTTTATTTATTGCTTATTAATTATTTTGTGGTAGGTTATATGATTTTAATTTTGTTACTATTGGATTCCTATTTTCATTACAATTCATTTGAATATAATATGCCCTAATTCTGATGATAATTACGGGTTCATAAATTATTCACTTTGATGAAGGTACTTATTTTCTGAAATAAGAGGCTGAGCGAATGACTTGCCACAATATATATATATATATATATATATAGGGATCCAGCCATGTTGCAGCTGTTGAAGGACTCCGTGCGTGAGGCTATTGTATCGGAGCTAAAGGTAACTATAGACCGTAATACGGAAGTTATTAGGCAGTTGGAACTCTCGCTTCAGGAGAGGGACAACAAAATATTAAAACTGGAACAGCAGTTAAGTGAGAAAACCGACTCGCTAGAGCAATACCAACGTCGACAGTGTCTACGTATTTTCGGTATACCTGAACAGGATGGTGAAGATACGGACAATATAGCAATCGACGTGGCCTCCAAAATTGGAGTTAAATTAGAAACCTGTGATATCGACAGGAGTCACAGGGTTGGGAAAAAGTCGGATCGACCACGGCCTGTTATTGTTAAGTTCATCAGTTATAGAAAGAGAAGGGAGGTCTTCCAAAATAAAAAACAATTGAAAGGCAGTGGGATCACAGTAAGAGAAGATCTCACCCAAATTAGATATAAATTGTTAAAGGACTGCATCACAAAATTTGGCGTCACAAATGTGTGGACAATTGATGGCGCAATACATGTGAAAAATGGAGATACCAAACGCATCATCACCCGGGCCTCTGATATGTAAATCTACCTAGTGCAACACACGCCCAGTGATACCATATCCCCAATTTAGCACTTTTATATAAATTATTAAAATTATATTTAGAAATTTCACATTAATTATTAGTATTATATTTAGAAATTTTACTTTATTTATTAATTTAATATTTGAATAAGATATTAGTGACTTGTTCTTTTCTTATAATTCTAGTTAAAATATTTTTAAAATTTTCCATCCAAATAATGCTATTCATTTGGCGGTCTCTGACAGGTTAGAGGACACTACCCTTCTCAAACCCCTTCCAAACAACAATAATGCAAGACAGGTTCTAGAAACAGCATTCTCCCCCTTCCCGTCTTCCCTACATGTGGTTCACTTGAACGCACAGAGCTTAACTGCACATACAGACGAAATTAGTATGATTTTTTCTTCTTCCAATATTCATGCTATTCTCGTATCAGAAACATGGCTCACTCCCTCCATTAATTCTAGTTTAATTGACATGGATGGTTATACTTTTCTTAGACATGATCGTGTACATAGTCGAGGGGGCGGTGTTGGTGTCTTCGTTAGGACAGACCTTTGCCCTAAGTCTGTATACTTTTCTAATAACGAGACATCTCCTGAAATTATGTTTATAGAAATATACGCAAGCTTCAAAAAATGCCTTCTTTGTGTAGTGTACCAACCCCCTAAAATGAAAAAAATAGCAGAAATAGAATCCGCTCTACAAAACGCACGTATACAATATGAACACGTTATCGTCATGGGTGACTTTAATATAAATATACTAGACACTGACAACAGACATACACAACAGCTTATGTCCGCGTTCCAAGTTTGTGATATGACTATCCTTCCCTTACAGCCTACACATCACACCAATCATTCTGAGACTTTACTTGACTTAATTGCTACTAATAATCCAGACAGAGTACTAACCCACGGGCAACTGTCAGCTCCCGGAATATCAGCACATGATATTATATTCTTAGCATATTCACTGCAGTGCCCTAAACTAGCTCGTAAGACTATCACATATAGAGACCTAAAACATATAAACAATGCAGCTCTACTTGAAGACGCTATAAAATTACCCTGGCATACTATATGGACGTTGCATTCTGTTGACGAAAAAGTTGAGGCATTAAATAACCTTATATTACAACTATATGACAGACACGCTCCACTGAAAACTAAACTAGTGAAACGACACCCTGCTCCCTGGATGTCTGCTAACATTCGTGACTTGATGACTGAAAGAGACGCAGCATATCGGAAATATAGAGTCGACAAAACTGATATAAATCTTAATCACTATAAACGGTTACGAAACAAGACTACACAAACTATCAGAAACGCCAAACTTAGACATCTATACAGCCTTACTGAACCTAATAACAATAACCCAGATATTTGGAAAAATCTGAATAAAATGGGTGTAGGAAGGAAAGACACACAGGTAGAAAAACTACCTGTTTCTCTGAACACACTTAATAACCATTTTACAAGCACATTCTTTACTCCTAAAGACAAAACACATACAACAAGTGAACTACTATTGACAAATCCACCAGACAGAGAACATTTCCATTTTTCATATCTTACAGAAAATGACATAAAGAAAGCTCTCAAACGAATAAAAACAAAAGCAGAAGGTACTGACCGTATAAATATCACTCTACTTAACAAAATAATCGACGTTATACTACCTACCATAACTCATGTTTTCAACTCCTCACTACAAACCTCTATATATCCCACATTATGGAAGCAAGCAATTGTACGCCCACTCCCGAAAGTAAAAACTCCCTTAACTCCTAACGATTTTCGACCCATTAGTATTTTACCTACCCTTTCAAAAGCTTTGGAACGATTAGTCCACAAACAACTGACTGACTACCTAACTGAACACGACCTTTTAGATCAATACCAATCAGGCTTTAGGACAGGACACAATACAAATACTGCTCTACTAAATATATGTGAAGACATACGCGAAGCATCTGATAATCGAAAACTTACTATTCTTACACTACTTGACTTTAGTAAAGCATTTGACACGGTAGACTTGGACTTATTGTTGCTTAAACTAAAAAACCTCTCACTTTCTGACAGTGTCACGCAATGGTTCAACTCCTACCTTCGTGAGCGCCAGCAATATGTTGTAGGAAATTCTACATTACGCTCTTCTTGGACCTACCGTAAAGCTGGAGTTCCACAGGGCTCGGTGCTCGGCCCATTGCTTTTTTCAATCTATATAAACGACATTTCTGACTCCCTAAAACATTGCAAACATCATTTATTTGCGGACGACATGCAGATCTACCTTCACTCAGACAAATATTCTTTAAATGACGCGGTAACCAAAATTAACGAGGACCTTGACTCGCTAACGGCGTGGACAGAGAAATATGGACTTGAATTAAATCCTAGAAAGACACAAGCAATCATTATGGGCCATCAGAGACTATTATCCTCAATTAACACAAATGCAGTATTACATGTGTCACTTAATGGGGTTCAGATCCCTTATAGTGAGACAGTAAAAAATCTAGGAGTGTTTATGGATAAACATTTAATTTGGAATAAACAAATAAATAACATTTGCAAAACTATCTTCTCAATAATACACTCATTAAATCGTATAAGAAATTGTTTACCGTTTTCTCTAAGAAAAATGCTAGTAGAAACACTCGCAATGCCCCATTTTGATTATTGTGATACTCTTTTTACTGACCTAAATACTGTTCTTACCCAAAGACTTCAACGTGTTCACAATTCTTGCATACGTTTTATTTGTGGTATACGTAGATTTGATCACGTTACACCATCCCTGGAACAATTGTCATGGCTTCGTCTTCAAGATCGTAGAACCATCCATTCCCTATGCCTACTCTATAACATATTACACACATCTTTACCTTATTATTTATCACACCGCTTCACTAAACTCTCTGATACACATAACTTAGATACCCGATCCCTTGAGCACAGTGTCCTTTATATCCCTCCTCATCATACTACCTATTATTCGAAATCTTTTACAGTTTCTCTTGCTAGAACATGGAATTCACTTCCACCCTATGTCAGAGACTGCCAAACTTTACCATCTTTCAGAAATAAATTGAAAATAAAATCACTAACAGAAACAACTCACTAATACTACTTTTTAAGAATTAATAATGCGTTTTTGCATTATTTAATAAAAATAGACTTAGGATTTGTTAATATATTTACCTAATGCCTTGTATAAAAAGCGTAGATTAATTCATTGTAGTGTTTTTTTTTTCTCTTCTTTTTATGCATAGTAGATTCGAGCTGTTATTCCTTTTTTATTCATTGTATCATTAATTTAATTTTAATTGTATTTAGTTTCATTCTATTATTAGACATTAATTTCATTATTATTCAATATGACAGATAATGAATTGTTCAATAACTATTATTGTAACTTTTTTTTGTATTCATATGTAACATGTTTGTCCTGTCTAATATGACTACTATTGTAATTTTTTTGTATTCATGTGTAACATATGTTTGTCCTGTTTTATATGACTATTATTGTATTTTTTTTGTATTCATATGTAACATATGCTTGTTCTGGTGAGTGGAAGAGAAGGCCACATGGCCTTAACTCCACCAGGCTAAATAAATAAATAAAATAAATCTAAATCTATAAATATATATATCATATGATTGTTAAAAGCATCATTACTTACGGAGCAGAACTTTGGTCATTAACAACAAAAACAAATAAGTATCTTTTGGCAACGGAAATGGATTTTATACGAAGGCAGCAAGAATTTCAAGAAGATAAAAAATTAGAAACTCAGTTATAAGGGAGAAAATGAAGATTTAAGACACTATTTTAGATTATATTAAAACTCAACAATTAAGATGGTACGGACATGTCCAGCGAATGGAAGAGGATCGGCTACCAAAATATATTTTTGAATGGAAACCTGAGGGAAGACGAGGCAGAGGAAGACCTAAAACCTCCTGGAGTCTGGGAATATATTTATACATGAAGAAGAATCATCTACAACCAGGAGATTGGATGGACCGACAAAATTGGCTATTGGTAATCGGACGATGTCAAAGACAAAGATGATCTATCTATCTTATTATCTATTACAGGGACTCTTGTCCCAAATTCTCACAAAAAAGTTAAATTGGAAATATATAAAATTGTTATTCTCTCTTGTTATATTATATGGATGCAAAACACGGACTCTTACATTAAGTGAGGGGAAAAAATTGGAGTAATATAATAATAATAATAATAATAATAATAATAATAATAATAATATATACTTTATTTATTCTGGCAGAGTTAAAGGCCATAAGGCCCTCTCTTCCACTCAACCAGCACAAATACAAATAAATATTCGACAAATATAGATATACACTATACTAATTATAAACAGTTAAAGATACAATAAATGTAGCAATGTAAATGTCATGTACAAACAACATTTTATAGGGTATTAACAATAATGATACGATAATAATAATAATAATAATAATAATAATAATAATAATAATATAAATATGATACATTATACGGGAAACACCAATTAATATATATATATATATATATATCTTACACTGGATAATAATGAAGTCGAGTTTAGAGCAAATATAAATTTAGATTTCTTTTAAAAGATGCCAATGTCCGGCAGCCCCTTATTTCTTGTGGTAGGGAATTCCAGTTGCGAGAAGTGGAGATGGTATAATGACATGGAGTGATGTGATGTCTTATGTTGCGGTATATTAAGTAGGAGACTATGTTGTGATCTTGTGTTTAGGTTATGGTTTGAGGATAGATACTGGAAACGGGATGATAAATAATTGGGAATCGAGGTATGTAGGATCTTAAATAGGAGAATTAGACAGTGCGATTTTGTTCTCTCTTTTAGATGTAGCCATGACAATTCGTGGAATAATGGAGAAATGTGATCGTATTTTCGAACATTAAATATGAATCTGATACACATAATTATGGACACGCTGCAGTTTGTCCGACAATCCGTCACTTATGTCAGTTAGTAGAACGTCACAGTAGTCAAAATGCGGCATCACTAAAGTTTGGATTAAAATTCTTTTAAGAGTTGTAGGAAGAAAATGTTTAAGTCGCTTTAGGGAATGCATTATGGAGAAGATCCTTTTAGATGTTTGTTTTACTTGCTCATGCCATTTTAAATTAGAATCTAAGTAAAATCCCAAGTTTTTAACGACGTCGGTATAAGGAATTTGTTCATTATCTAATATGACAGCCGGCATATTGCCATTGTTTATGAGGTGTAATAGCCTTGGATGTCCCGATAATTATTGCTTGCGTTTTGTTTACATTTAGTTTCAGCCCATATTGTCTGGACCATAAAGATATATGCCTGAGGTCAGTGTTTACTTTGTCAATATATTCATTAATTTCGTCAGGCCTAAAGTGTGTGAAATCTGTAGGTCGTCGGCATAAAGATGATGCTTGCAGTTTTGTAGTTTCTTGGTCACGTCATTAATATAAATCGAGAAGAGAAGAGGGGCGAGGACGCCGCCTTGAGGTACCCCTTTCCTCACCAAGCGCCAGGAAGAAATGCGATTATTAACAGAAACTGATTGCTGACGATTAGTGAGGTAAGATGCAAACCAATCAAGGCAGTTTTTTCCGACAGATGTAGTGTCTTTAGTCTCGCTAGCATTAAGTCTATATCTACTGTGTCAAATGCTTTGCTGTAGTCGAGTAGGATTATTGCGGTGAGTTTGCTTTTGTCCATTGAGTCTCTTATGTCCTCTACAGTAATTAAGTGAACTACTGACTTTTAAGTATACATACAGTAGACATACATGACATTTAATTCCAAGCACAACCTTTAATAACCTTAAATTAACTTAACCCTTAACGATTAAAACCTAAAGTTACTCCAGTTACGGCTTAAAAGTTACACAACGTTTAGACCTCGTTGTAACGAAATCAAATTCATTCCTAACGTTGTCACAACTGTAAATCAGGCATTCCAGGTAAATACTAATTTCCACATTGTGTAAATAATCTGATAAATTCTCGATTTTACACATACGTAACAAAGGGCATTATAGGGTTAATTCAATTTTAAAACAGTAATAACAATAATAATCATATTAATAAATATCAATAATAATAATAACAATAATAATAATAATAATAATAATAATAATAATAATAAATAATAATAATAATAATAGCTACTTAGGAACAAACCTATGTCAAATGTACACTTAATTTCCCACAATCGGATTCTAGTTGTTAAGGCAACTTCAAGTTACTTTCTTATTATTTCTTCGTAACAATAGAAAGTTAATAAAGAAGTCAAAACCTAGAAAAAGGTTTATTATAAATGTGCTTCTTTAAAACGACAAATTATTTCAAGAGGATTAAGAAATCGGACGCACAAAACGTACGTTTTTTTTTTTTAGTTGAGATAGCAACATTTAGTTCCCCGTGAACGCCTGACTGCAAAGAGTTTTGAGTACCGGCAGGAGCGGGATGGTAGGGCGGAATTGTCCGTGGTGGTCTCGTTTTACGGAGTGGAGTAAACTTTCTTGCACAGAGGGGAGTTAAACTCACCACTGAAGTTATTTTACTTTCGTGGCGTGGGGTTAGGCGAATAGCGCACGTTAGGTGTTAGTTCCAGTATCTGGCAGGCTGTCACATGGTCAGTGGGTCCCCAGGATACAGTCAGTGATCTTGTGGTTATCTCAGCGCGTCAGCGAGCGCTGACTCAGCGCAGCCCAACTTATGAGAGGCTCGTGAAAAAACAGTGGCAGACGGGCACTGCTGGGCCACGGATAATTTCCCGGATCTCCACAGGTGGAGGAGTTTACCTATATGGCCGGTTGAGCTATAGCCAAGTAGGGCGGGAGGGATGGTGGCTTGGCTCCCGGATTGAGATAGCGGTTCAGGTTGTTATCTTAACAGTTTATTTATATTTTCAAATCATTTCGGCTTTATTTAAAAGTTGTAATGTTATTTGTTTTATTCATACTTAAATATGGGTTATTACCATTTTTTTTTCAAAATTTCACGCTGATATCGCTGAAGATAAGAAAAACCAGCGACAATGACCAACCGGCGGGTTCGGACACCCCTCCAAAGTGCAAGAGCAACGGAGTATATACGGTTTATTTCTTGATTCTTCAAATGTCCAGAAATTAACCGGGGGACTAAGCACACTCTTATCTTCACAAAAAAAACGGATTCCCAAACCATCAAAAGTCCGTCACGCAGAAATGACGTAAACAAAGTGAATTCCTCAGCATCTTGTTGGTTTACGGAATACAGCTCTCTCTTTTTTTATTAATTAAATCATTGCGAACAAAGCATACTGTACGGCCGCTAGAGCGATTTTTAGATAAACCTCCCACTCGTTATGATCGGATTTAAGTAATTTCTTGAGAACATGTTATTCCTGTTATTTATAATATAATATATACCGAGTTTCGTTGCGAAAAATCAAAATATGGTACCGGCAGATCTATTTTTAAATTTTCACTTCAGAAGAACCCGTGCTCATAATATCGAACTCGATATTACATTTCTTAATCATATATTAAAAGAAAGGTCGTTTGCGAGAAAATAAACATGGCGATAGGTAGAGTTTAACAGTAATTAGAATAAATGGACAGTTAACGACAGAAAGGGGAAATTTTGAAGAAAAAAAAACTGGCTGAATTCAAGTACTTAGGAACAATAATTACAACAAGAATGATGTGCACAAAGAAATTAATCATATGCATTATGTTCTTCTTGGTCCTTCTGTAAAGCTGGGGTTCCACAGGGTTCGGTGCTTGGACCTTTACTTTTTTCAATCTACATAAATGACATATCTAACTCCCTAAAGCATTGCAAATATAACTTATTTGCAGACGACATTCAAATCTACATCCACACAGACAAATATTCTCTAAATGACGCTGTTGCCAAAATTAACGAGGATCTTGACTCACTAATGACTTGGACAGTTAAATATGGACTGCAATTAAATCCTAGAAAGTCACAATCAATCATTATGGATCACCAGAGACTATCATCTACAATTAACCTAAACACAGTCTCGCATGTGTCACTAAATGGAGTTCAAATCCCTTATAGTGAGACAGTAAAAATTCTAGGAGTATTTATTGACAAAAACTTAAATTGGAATACACAAATAAACCATACATGCAAAACAGTCTTCTCAATAATATATTCATTAAATCGCGTAAGAAATTGTCTGCCATTCGCTCTAAGGAAAATGTTAGTAGAAACACTTGCAATGCCCCATTTTGATTATTGTGACACTCTTTTTACAGACTTAAATAGTATTTACACTCAAAGACTTCAACGTGTTCATAATTCTTGCTCACGTTTTATTTGTGGTATTCGCAAATTTGACCATGTTACACCGTCCCTGGAACAATTATCGTGGCTTCGTCTAAAGGTACGTACACATATGCGCGCCACGAACACGAACGGCGCGCGCGCGGTGCGCGCGCCGCGCGTGGTATGTTCGTCGAAATGATTAATTTCAACGAACCTCCTGCGATCCATAGGAAACCCACAAACCTTCAGTAGACATTTTGCAGAGCAGGTGTAACCAACCATGTCTATTCCCTTTCCGTTCTCCCGCTTGTCCTGCATTCTTTCCCAAAAATAGGGACTTTTTTTAAAATGCCGCGGGACGCGGGACAAATTGTTAAAAATCGGGACTGTCCCGCCAAAATCGGGACGTCTGGTCACGCTTATTACTTATTACATCTTATAACTTTATTTATACTTTTTCAAATATTATAGCAATAAAGGAATTTAAAAAAATATATGATTTGTATATATATGTTTAAAATTATTAAGAATCTATCTCACCATAACATGGCCTTAATTTTTAATAAAGATGTACATGATTATTATACTAGAGATTGTACTTTATTGCACAAAGATACTAGTTTCTCAAAAAAAAAGGTATAAAAGGGATTCGTTATGCATTAATCAACCATTACAATAACTTACCTATTGAATATCAACATTTCACGAATGTTAAACATTTTTCTAATTGTATTAAAAAATATTTTTTCTCATTGCTTTCTTAGTAAATTTTGTTAATTTTATTATTATTAATATTATCCTGTTTAAATATTGTATTTATATGTGTATATGTATTGTGCATCTATAGTAGTTTGTATTACTTAAACTTATGCCTGAATTTGTTTTCTTGTTTTTATTGTTAATTGTTTTATGGCCATTATTTTTTGTATATTGCCCCTTAACATGAGCAATCTTGCTCTTTGGAGTCTTTGAAGAAATAAATAAATAATTAGTAATAAATGTGTTTATATATTGTATTGTTTTGTGATACTTCATACATAATATTATGAAATGAACGTCTTAAATAAATAATGTTTTCTAAATAATTCTAATTTATTCATACAATTACAGTACACACGAAAAAAAACACATAATATTGAAAAAAAAAAACAGGCATCTCCTTTCAATGATTTTTTAAAATGATCCTTACGTTGAGGATCTCACAATAATTGCTTGCTTCTATAAATATCAATAAGTTTTAACATGTTTTCCTCTGACCACTCCATACTCAAATAATAGGTGCGCACCGAAAACAACGAACCTCTCAGGTACCCGTCCAAATCTAAACAGCGAACCATCAAAGTGTTCGTGGAAAAACCCGACAATGAGTGGATCGTGGTGCGAGACGCGTGCGCGGCACGCGCGCCGTTCGCGCGCACCTTAAAACCCCGTCCAAATCTGACGAACATGGTGCGCGCGCGCGGCGCGCAAGTGTGTACGTACCTTAAGAGATCGTAGAACTGTCCATTCACTATCCTTCTCTATAAAATCCTTCACACATCATCGCCTAATTATTTATCACGCCGCTTCATCAGACTATCCGACACACATAATCTTGACACTCGATCCCATCAGCACATTGTCCTTTATATCCCTCCTCATCACACTGTATATTATTCATTATCTTTTACGGTCTCACTTGCCAAAACATGGAATTCCCTTCCGCCCTATGTCAGAGACTGTCAAACTATAACATCCTACAGAAACAAATTAAAGAATTATTTAATAACAAACTAACTTATACACCTCACTGTTAGTATTCTTTTAACAATTAATAAATTTAATTATCTATGAAAATAATATTAAGATTAACAAATATTTTATTTTGTTTTGTTTTAAATATTGTACAAACGTAAAATTAGTTTTCTATATCGCATTATTTTTCTTTGTTTTATATATACATTAGACAGGGACAATTTAATATGTCTTGCTTGTATACATTTTATTATTAGTTTTAGTCTTAATTTTAACTAACATTAACTAGTTGCATTATAGATCGTAATATAATAGATACGATCAAATTGATCAAATTTTTATTTAGTATTTAATATTAGAGTTCATTGTGATTGTTATATTCTGCTGTAATATATGTTTGCCCTGGTGAGTGGAAGAGAAGGCCACATGGCCTTAACTCCACCAGGCTGAATAAATAAATAAATAAAAATAAATAAAATAAATAAATAAAAATGATAGATTGAATTATCGATATGCATGCCATTATGTATTACAGGGACCCTAGCGGTGGAATTATTATTATTATTATTATTATTAGTATTATTATTATTAGTATCATTATTATAATCATTATCTTTATTATTATTATTATTATTATTATTACAATGCTGCAGAAATTATGGAAAAAATAACAGACGTAACCTAGAACCCGCCATTACGGAAAAGTTTTGGCGAACTCGAAAATTCGAAAACATGCACAAAATGTTCGAAAAAGGCATAAAAAATCGGAAATTTTGCACAAGTACAATACGTTATATATATATATATATATATATATATATATAACTTATTAATCTAGAAAGAGCCCCTTTAAATATTTTGCAAACCCCCTGGGGCTTCGCGAACCACGGGTTGGGAAACGATGAGCTACATGATCTTTATAGGAAACCAGATATAATAAGAACAGTTAAGTCTCGTAGACTGCGATGGGCTGTACATTGTACGAATGGGTAGTGATAGACCAAGAATGAGGTGGGAGAATAACATTAACCATGATTTGGAGGAAGTAGAGTACACAGGTAATTGGAAAATATTAGCTTATGATAGGGATGTATGGAGAGTTTATGTCTCCGCAGCCGTGAACCTTAGGTTTCGTTGGTGGCACTGAGTTAGTTAATTAGTTATGTATTATCTTCAAACCCGCCAAAGCCTGTCCCAAGCCAGGTTAGAAAGGGGCGAGGGGGAGGAGCAACAACCTCGTTAAAAAACCAGGGTACAGTACGCCCGGCTGATAGTACCCTGTGAAGGCCCCTTGTCTAGGATACAGATACTGCTGCCTTGCAGTTCGTCATTGGTTTGATAAAGGCTAGAAGAAGAAAACCTTCATTAAAAAGCACCTGGTCCTCCAAGTTGAGGGTTGTTGCATCAGACCAGCTCCCTGTTCGTCACAAAAAATCATAACAATGCTAAAAAGTCTAAAGATTTAAAGCCGGACGGAAATCTCGTGGGTGCAATAAATAAGAACTGGAATGAGAACAAGAGGGCTGCAGGACATGGAGTGGATGGATAGAGATGAGTGGAGAAGAAAAATAAATCTTTAGGCACAGAAATATGTGTAAACATTAAAAATCTGTATATAAATAAAATACATTCTCTTCTCTACATACGGTTCGTAGTCATGTCGTTTTCAGATACATATTATTACCCTACGATATATTATTCATTACTATTAATTACAAGCTGCTACGCCTAAATAAATGAAAATTAAAGTGCTTTTATGTTTAGTTGAATAAGTAAAAGGAAAAATAATTATAAATTTATATTTTTTAGATACCCAGTGCCTATTACCCGGCTCGTATTTCAGCTCATTTATGTCAAGAAGATCAGGATAAGTAGATTCCCGACCAAATCCGGATAATCAGCACGGAGTATCTAAAAAATATAAATTTATAATTATGTTTCCTTTTACTCGTACTTATTCAACTAAACATAAAAGCACATAATTGTCATTTATTTAGGCGTAAAGCGCACGCCGGGTATTAGCTAGTCTGTTATATTATTAAATATATAATTCCATTGAACTTAACATATACATTAATAAATACGAAAATTAATGTGTTTTATGTTTGGTTAAATAAGTGAAAGGAAAAATTTATATCGTAATTATTTTTAGACACCCCGTGCTGTTTACCCGCCGTTGTCCGGGAATCTACTCATCCCGACCTTCTTGGCAAAAATTAGCTGAAAGACAAAAATTAATGTATTTTTATGGTTAGTTGAATAAGTAAAATAAAAAAATAATTATAAATGAATATCGTAATTATTTCAAGATTCCTCGTGCTGATTACATGGTGTTGCCCGGGAATCTATTCATCTCGATCTTCTTAGCATAAATGAGCTAAAAGACAAAATTCGTTATTGTGAGTTATCCGTAAAAGAATACCCGCCATGTGCTTGCTTGCACAGGAATCTACGTACTTGTCTCGATCTTATTGGCATCAATGAAAGACAAACTGGTTATTGCGAGTTGTCCGTAAGAGATAAACATATGCTGTCGCGGACTTCTTTGTAGAGCTTTTTGAGGTATTCAATTCTGTGTACGTTAATTTTGCATATTTGTTAAGGTTTAGGCAGCGTAAGCCATTTTAGCGTCCAAAGAGCTATTTTTTCCACGTTTTCCACTACAAAGGGCGATTTTTAAGGGTGTAGGAGTTGAGTATCACAACTGTTCATCCTGGAATCTCCTGAACATTTTGCAAAAAGCCCTATCACAATCGGATCAATCCGTTCACATACACATTCATACTAAACATGGCGATTATTATGATGATTATGATGTCAGATGATGTTCGGGGACCGTTTGGGCCTTAACGTTTCCTAACGGTTGTATTACAGGTGAGGAAAAAACTCCGAAAATACCAAAACCCAGGAAACTTGTACCGATCGGGGATCGAACCTGTGACTGCTGCGTAGATAGGCTGTGACAAAACTTCTTTAAATTTCATTTAGAGACTTTTATCTTTAATATTTTGGTATAGGCCCTATGTTTTGTACAAAATCGCTGAATATTTGTATGTGACTTAGTTTTTGGACATGACACTGTGCCGTTAAATGCGAATGTGATGCTTTCGAGCTTTTGCTGGTCCCTTCTTCTAAATTGAAGAGTCCTAGGTTTCCATTAGACATAGTTTATTGCCATAGACAGGACACGTCTGCCCAGAAGAAGAAGAAGAATAAGTCAGTAGAAGTCGGACATTTTGGCACATTACAACACAACACAGTGCAATGTCGAAGAACTTTGATGGATAACCTTAAACCCCTAGATTATGAATCATTTAGTATTAATTTTAACGAAATGTGATGACATTGATTTTAGTGATGAGATTCGAACCCAAAATTTGGTTTGGTAATTGAAAAAATCACGATAAACCTTAAGTTGCCTGTCCCCGGATTCCAACTTGAAATCTCCCGAATACGCGTTTTAAATGCTACCAAGAAGAACCAACAAAAAAATTGTAAATAGCCAATTCAACAAAAATCTATCTTGCAGTAGAAACGTGGATAATGTATACAAAAAAGAAACATATTTGAGTTGACAAAGAATATGTCAATAAAAAATAAAAGAAACACGAACCGCAACAATAATAAAGATCAGGAACAAAAGAATTAATAAAGATGTATTCTGAGAACAAAAGAAGAGTAAGAATAGATATGAAATATTACATAAAAAAACTGCATTCCTTTTTTTTTAATACTCAGATTGTCAGGAGATGAATTCTAGAGACTTATATTCTTTTGTTTTAGAATTTGAAATTAAAACCATTTCATCTTCTCTCCCCTTTTAGAACTGCGCCATCATACGTTAAGAAACACAACTAATATTTCTCTTTCTTGCAATTCTACGCATTTCAATGGGATTTTGCTCTGATGGAAAAACATTTCCACTTCAAAAACATTATATAAATATATAATTGAAAGGGTATTCAGAGTTTTGGTAAATTAATTAAAAAAGAAAAGTTAATGATTAATTAAACTAAAAGTAAAAAAGTGTGAGATACGAAGACAACATTGGGTTTTTGGAGGAGACTAGTATACAACCACTATCACAGTTATAACCAAAAGCTGTTAGATACCTGTTTTATAATTGTAAGAATACGATCTACGAAGAATTAAAAATAAATAGACCTAATTCACTGCAATGTAATTCAATTTAATCAATAAGATTTTGTGAAGTTCTATTAAGATTGACACAAAACCGAATTGTATGGCTAAATTTGAATTATAAAAATAAAATAATACAAGTAATGGCGTTATTGGTAAATATGGAATTAGGTCAAAAATTGTACTGGATAACAAAATAATAGAACAAGTATCACATTTCCAATATTTAGGATGTGATATAACTTATAGAGAAAATAAAGATATAGAAAATAAAGTAAATAAATTTCAGGCTATTTGTGGAACCATAAAAAAACCTTAGGTCGGAAAACAAGGAAAGATACGAAACTTAAATTATATAAAACAATGGCTGTTCCTTTGTTGTTGTATGGAAGTGAAAATTGGATAATGAAATCAAGGGATAAAAGCAGGATACAGACTGCGGAAATGCTGTTTTTACGTAATGTGAAAGGATGCACAAGAGCGGATAGAATAAGGAATGAAACTATACGATAAGAATTAAATATATATAAAATTGAAGATAAAATAAGCAGAAATAATAAAAAAATGGACAGAACACTTAATGAGAATGAACAACGAAAGAATACCAAAAAGAACCTTCCTGTATAACCCCAGAGGAACAAGAGATGTTGGCCGACCACGTAGAAGATGGACTCCACTTTTAACTTCGCCGGAACAGGCTGCATAGCCTAAACCTTGTAGTAGAAGAAGAAGAAGAAAATAATACAAGAAACTACAGTTAGCCGCTGAGTCTCCGGCCCTGACGATTAGGTTGTACGAGAGGTAAAGGGGAAACTTGCCCTCTACTGCCAATAAGGAAATATATGAAGTGGGAGTGACGTCTGCTACAACCAATCACTGCTCTTGACACCGCTAGTAAGGTTTGATATTGCTGCGATGTTGTCGGCTGTATTTCTGCTAATCGCGTGGCTTCAGTTGCTCAGTGGTACATAAAGGCCCTCCCACCGAATATTCATATCGGCAACACTGTCGTGAAAACGTCAGGACTAGAGACTCAGCGGCTGGACTATAGTATTAATGTTTTAATTGAATATTAATAAATTCAAGGAATCGTCTCTTGCTATTTTGTTGGACCGCTCAGATTTAAGCCAATTAAGTTACAGGTTCTTGAGGAACTTAATTTACCCGAAACGTACCATTTCGATATAAAATAGGTTTGAAGATCGAAACACAATGGGCTGATATCGTGTGTCTTGTGTTTCAGAATAAGTTTTACAGACTTCTAGGGGTTGTACTACAAGTATGGTTCCACGTGGCGACCCGTTGTAGTTCGTTGCACAAAGTGTACCTGCGACGCATGTTTTTATACACACACCCCACGAGCCCTGGTGTGTGCTCAATAATTTCTGCTGCCGCCAGAATTCGTGCAAGAAGATCTTCCTCCGTCTCGACAGATGTGTCATAAACAAGATTCTTCATATGGTCCCTCAGGAAAAGTCGAGAGGAGTTAAATATGGCATTCATGTTGGCCAAGGAGTAGGCCCACCTCGACCTATCCATCTTTCATCGAATGTTTAGTGCGAGATGTACTGTCTCGTCCTATACTCCTCAATGACTGACTACCAACTGACGTGAACGCTAACTCAGCAGAACTGACTGTCAACACAAGTCACAATATCAATTCAACGTGTTTCGATATTATAACTTATTTTTCATCGAAATGGTACGTTTCCGGACATGGTTTTTACCAAAATGTTACCTACTAAATCCCCAATACAAATCCTATACGTCAGTAATACTTAATCTGAAACACTCTGTATACACAATGACATAAGTTACACACATTTTACCGTATTGTGAAACTGGATCTTTATAATCTTTATATATAAAAATGTACCCCTGTGAGTCTGTGAATCTGTCCTTTAATGGACTCAAAAACTACTTGACCGATTTTAAATTAGGTTTTTACCAACATTTATATATTTTTGGGACAATTGACGTAGGCATATAACATATTACCGTAGAGACTATAGGGCCGCAGCTAAAAACAAGTGTACTAAAAAATATCCTTTGGACGCTTAAATGGTTTACGCTGCATAAACCATAACAAATACACCAAATTAATGTACACAGAATTGAATATCTAAAACAAATCTACAAGAAAGTTCGCGACAGCATGTCTATCTTTTACGGATAACTCACAATAACTATTGTTGTCTTTCAAAATTAGATTAAAAGTGATGATTTAATTACAAAGACTTTTCCAACAACGCAAATTTTAATTCTTATCAAATTAAATATGTTAGTTTATTTATATATAACCTGTTTAAATTATTTTGACCACGCGAACAGCGCCGCGGATCCAGCTAGTAAGTTATATATTTTCAGGTTTAAACTGTGCATTTTATGTTAACTCCCGAAAAGAAAAAATTATAAGAAAGATTTTGAATCATGCTTTCAAGAAACAAATTGTTAGATATCCATCCATAGTAATTCTACCCGAGGGCAGGTCCTTCACTGCAATCATAGCATTTTCATGTTATGCTTGCAGCTTTACTAGGGAATTGTAGGTGTGGTAGCTTCCCGTTGCTTTCCACGCCAGTGAAGGATGATGATGATAATGATAAGGATGATGATGGCCATATGATTTCGGGGACCGTTTGGGCCTTAAAATTTTCGTGACATTTGTCTTACAGGTGAGGAAAAAACCCGATAAAAACCTCACCCAGAAAAACTGCCCCGACCGGGGTTTGAACCCGGGCCCGCTGTGTGACAAGGTAGCACGCTACCTCGAGACCACAACGGTGGACTATTTATATATAACCTGTTTAAATTATTTTTACCACGTGAACAGCGCCGCGGATCCAGCTAGTAAGTTATATATTTTCAGGTTTAAACTGCGCATTTTACGTTAACTGTCGAAAAGAAAAAATTAAAGATTATAAGAAAGATTTTGAATCATGCTTTCAAGAAACAAATTGTTAGATTCTTGGAATAAAATATTTAGAGAAAGTATGATTCTTTTTGTCCACTACTACGCCACCCTAGATGAAATATAATACTAAATATCGTTTTTCCTTGTTTAGTTTCGTTATTATCTTAGTCGTGTGTGAATTATTCATCAGACAATTAGGCTAAAATTCACTCTTCAAATCCATAACCGATATAAAAAAACAAGGTATTCTGTAAAATATTGTGTACATTTCAGGTGGTCACACATGGAATTATTTAATAAAACATATGCAATGTTTAATGGCCTTTTAGAATTATTTTTAAATATTTTAGGTGCACAGTGGGCTTATTTGAGTCTCGGATACACTCTTAAGAAGAAGATGAAGTATTTAAATTATGACGTGACGCGTATTGCAGTACCACCACTGTCATCGTTACTGGCACGACTATTCCATGGCCTTCCTCAAAAGTCTCTATTCAATCCCACAGTCCTCCAGTTCATATTGCCCAGTATGCTGATGTCAATTCAATATAGAATCTTCCCTACTCAGTTCTTGGTCTGGCATCTATTTAAAAAAAATTGGGAGTGTTTTTAAAAATGAAACTTTTCAATAAAGAACTTTTTAACAACTCAAATAAATGTTCTATATTCAACCTGGTGGCATTAGACAAAAAAAAACTATATTAAATTCTAAAAATTATTGTTTTTTAATTACAATTCATATACAGTTTTTTTGTCTAATACCACCAGGTTGTCTTTTATGACATTTGTGGTTTCTCTCCTGACATTGGCGGAATCGTAATCCATTTCTTAGGTTGGGGCACCTGGAACGCGGAGTTATGTTACCCCATGAAGATATGATATGATGGATGATAAATGATAATGAAGTGCCAGGAGAGTTCTTAACCTAAACTTAATCTAAATTCCAGATCAAGGGCAACCACAAGAATAATTCCCTTTCAGAAAAAAAATCCTATGGTTTGACCGGGAATCGAACCGGGGCCTCATGAAAAGTAGTCAGAAACGCTGATCATTAGTTCATGAGGCTGTTTGCTTCAAATTAAAATTACTAACGGTCACGGCACGCCGTAGCGGTTAAGGCACTACGGTATAAGCCGGAAGTTCGAGGGTTCGAGTCCCGGTAGAGTCAGGAATTTTTAACTGACCCAAACCTTCTGGCGGCATTTGGCCCTGAGGTCGACTCATCTTCTAACGGAAATGAGTATCAGACCTGACAACCCGACTGACATCAAGTGCGGATTGTCCAGAAAAAGTGGAAGCCTTAACCTCCTACTACCCCAAGGGCCTCCTGAGGCCTGTAGTGGGATCACTTTACCTTTACTAAAGCAATACAACATCGAAGTAGACTTTGTATGTTATTTGAAATTCGTTACAGGCTTTAAATACTTTTACATTTAAACCTGTACACAGGAGTTATAAATAATTTCAATTGTTTATATCATAACAATTAATTTGAATTATACAGTTTTTCGAAATAACTTAAAGCATAAATAATAAAAGTAATTAACTACTGTTATCAAATTTAAAATAGCATGTTAATTAAATGCAACATGAAACCAAATTGCTAGTACCGGTAATTTTAATGTAGCCTTTTATTTCTCATGTCCAGTAGAAATCCTAACACCAAAATGGGGGTTGTACACAAAATACAATATCAAGAAAAATCCAGAAATCAGAGAGAATCTGAAATTAGTATTGGTTAAGTAATGTAAAATTAGTATTTTTTTTCAGGATTGTTTCTGTTATTCACACAGCTATCCTCAACCAAAATATACAATTTATTTCTTCCACACTTTCCGGTCTTGAGTGTCTGCTTCTGTCATATTTCTCTTCTTCATGATGTCTTGAATTCTCTTTATCCACGCTGACTTTGGTCTACCACGTTTTCCTTTTCCAGGAGGTATCCATTTAAACAACTCTCTGTTTGTTTCAGTGTCTCTTCTTCTCATTATATGATCATACCATCTTAGTTGGATTTCTTCAATCTCTTGTACAATATCCTTTTCTACATTCATAATTTCTGTTATTCTATTATTTCTATTTTGTCTAATTTTGATATTCTTGCCGACCTTCTTAAAAAGTCCATTTCTGTAACTAATAATTTATTTCAATGTTTTTGCTTCAAAGTCCATGTTTCCGCACCATATAATAAAATACTCTTCACAATTGTGTTTTATATATATATATATTAATAATTTAGTCATATTCATTATATTCCTACTCCACAAAATATAATTTAATATGCCAATAACTTTCTTTGTCTCTATTATTCTTTTTTCGATTTCTAATTCAGATGATCCATCTTTTTCAATTATTGATCCCAAATACTTAAAATATTCCATTGTTTTAATCTATGTTTAATTTATTTCTAATTCCTCAGGAAGTTCTGTGCTCCATCTTTTTGAATTATTGATCCTAAATACTTAAAATATTCCACTGGTTTTAAACTATGTTTAATTTATTTCTAATTCCTCAGGAAGTTCTGTGCTCCATCTTTTTGAATTATTGATCCTAAATACTTAAAATATTCCACTGTTTTAATCTATGTTTAATTTATTTCTAATTCCTCACTATGTTTAATTTATTTCTAATTCCTCAGGAAGTTCTGTGCTCCATCTTTTTGAATTATTGATCCTAAATACTTAAAATATTCCACTGTTTTAATCTATGTTTAATTTATTTCTAATTCCTCAGGAAGTTCTGTGCTCCATCTTTTTGAATTATTGATCCTAAATACTTAAAATATTCCACTGTTTTAATCTATGTTTAATTTATTTCTAATTCCTCAGGAAGTTCTGTGCTCCATCTTTTTGAATTATTGATCCTAAATACTTAAAATATTCCACTGTTTTAATCTATGTTTTTGATCCTAAATACTTAAAATATTCCACTGTTTTAATCTATGTTTAATTTATTTCTAATTCCTCAGGAAGTTCTGTGCTCCATCTTTTTGAATTATTGATCCTAAATACTTAAAATATTCCACTGTTTTAATCTATGTTTAATTTATTTCTAATTCCTCAGGAAGTTCTGTGCTCCATATTTTTGAATTATTGATCCTAAATACTTAAAATATTCCACTGTTTTAATCTATGTTTAATTTATTTCTAATTCCTCAGGAAGTTCTGTGCTCCATCTTTTTGAATTATTGATCCTAAATACTTAAAATATTCCACTGTTTTAATCTATGTTTAATTTATTTCTAATTCCTCAGGAAGTTCTGTGCTCATATATTCTGTTTCATTGTAATTGATTTTTAAACCCCATAGAAAATTCTTCTTATTCTTCTTCTTCTTCTTCTTCCGAATGCAGTATTGGGTGATGATGCCCATTCTGCGACTACAAAAACTGATCTTTCCATCGGTTGAAGGGACTTCCGATGTTTCTTTTGCCTTTAGGGTTGAGGTGGTAAATCATCTTTGATAAACGGGAATTTGACATTCTCTGGACGTGTTGGAACCGTTTAATCTGATAATTTTGTATATGTTCAACCATTTCCCTACTATTCCACTGCATCCTTATCTCATCACTTTTCATTCTATCCCTTAATGTTACTCCAGTTAGTGATCGGAGGAATCTCATTTGTGAACTATTAATGCGGGATTTATCTTTTGCTCGAAGTGTCCAGCATTCACTTCCGTATAGTAGAGCAGGTTTGGCTATGGCATTATGAAATCTCAATTGGATTTCTTTCCTCATTTGTTTTCCAACATTTCTCCTAATTATACCATTTAATCTGTTATATTTTTCTAAATTTGTTTCCACATCTTTTTGATTATGAAACTGTGATATATTATTACCTAAATAATTCAAGTGTGTTACTTGTTCTATTGGTTTATTATTTATTATTATTTTTACTCTCGAAAGTCCCTTTCCAGTGATTGCCATGGATTTGGTTTTATTTTCAGATATTTTCATGTTGTATTTTTCTAGGGTATTCTGCAATTTAAACATTGATCTCTACAAATCATATTCATTCTCCGCTAGAAGTGCTTGATCATCTGCGAAGATTATTGTTTGTATTTGGTTTCCTCTACATATTTTTACTCCTGGGGGGTTTAGTTTTTTCCACTCCGGGACAATTTTATTTAGATATAGAATAAACAGTAATGGAGATAGTCCACATCCCTGTCTTAAACCTTGGTTAATTTCAAATTTATCTGTTATTTTCCCATGATATAACTTTACTTTTATAAATGTGGTTTCATATAAACTTGTTATAGCATTTATTAGATTATTTGGGACTTGGTAGCTTTCCAATATTTTCCACATTATATCCCGTTTGACTCTATCATAGGCCTTTTCAAAATCTAAAAAAAAATATATAGGGGGATATTAAATTCTTTCCACTTCTCAATTAGTTAACTAGTTAATTAATCCCTATTCATAAGGTAACTAGCTAATACCCGGCGTGCGCTGCTACGCCTAAATAAATGAAAATTAATGTGATTTTATGTTTAGTTGAATCAGTAAGAGGAAAAATGTATATCGTAATTATTTTTAGATATCCCGTGCTGTTTACCCGCCGTTGTCCGGGAATCTGCTCATCCCGATCTTCTTGACATAAATGAGCTGAAAGACAAAAATTAATGTATTCCTTATGGTTAGTTGAATAAGTAAAATAAAAAATAATTATAAATGAATATCGTAATTATTTTAAGATTCCTCGTGCTGATTACCAGGTGTTGCCCGGGAATCTACTCATATCGATCTTCTTGGCATAAATTAACTAAAAGACAAAATTCGTTATTGTGAGTTATCCGCAAAAGAATACCCGTCTTGTGCTGCTATGTTTGCACAGGAATCTACATACTTGTCATTACCTTCTTGGCATCAATGAAAGACAAAAATGGTTATTGTGAGTTTATCCGTAAGAGTTAAACATGTGCTGTCCCGGATTTTTTTTGTAGAGCTTTTTGAGATATTCAGTTCTGTGTACATTATTTGTGTGCATTTATTATGGTTTAGGCAGCGTAAGCCATTTAAGCTTATAAAGAGCTACTTTTTTCACGTTTTCCACTACAAAGGGCGATTCTAAGGGTGTAGGAGTTGAGTATCGCAACTCTCTTATAGCCTGGGTTCATTCCGGGAATCTTCTAAACATTTTGCAAAAAAACCCATCACAATCGGATCAACAGTGTGGCCGCGCATAAAGTACGAACAAACAAACATTAATTTGTATATATTAGATAAAAAGCTTAATTAGACTGACAATGGAACATAAGTAGTCACTTCTTATTATGAACCAAATTTCTTCATGGCTACTGACATTTATGTTACCAATGGTAGTTTAGACCGAAACATAGAACCTGTGGGGGAAAAAAAATCCATTTTATTGAAATATAAGGACTGGTGTATGTTTTTGAGACAAAAATAAAACTGTGATTTTTGGCCAAATTTCATAGATGCAATAGTTTACTGGATAACATGAACAGAGGATTTTAGATTGCCAAGCCTAAGCAAAGTGGGGTGTAATGTATTCCAGCAGGGATGATAAGACGAAGGGTTGTTTGCGAGACAGGTAACTGGATTACGGGGGTGGCGGCTAATTGGGTTAGCATCTTATACTAGCCTTCACTCTTAACTCTAGGGTAGTTTTCAATTACCCCTGATTGCAAACAACCCTGCTTCTTCGCTCTCGCTTCCCTCGATCCTATCAACTAAAAAAATACACTATCCACACAATTACGTAACACCAATTAATAACAAAACACAATCACCTTATTTACCAAATTGTTTACCTCTCTTTTTTTTATTTTTCCAAATTAGCATAGTTAATCACGGTTCTTACCTAATAGCCACTAACATGAACACATCAAGAATGAAAACAAGACTTCTGATACATCTCGGACTAGTATGTACACCTCGTGATCCAAGGGCAGGAGTTCGATCGCAGTCAAAAAACAATGTTTAATATTTTTTTGGTGATGAAAACTTGAGGATGCGACTTCCTGCGTTCTATATAACATAAATGCGTGCGTTCTATATAACATAGATGCGTGACACGTTTAAGAATCTTCCAGATGTAGCAACTTGTAGCACTCATTAGGCTAGCAATTAACATAATTTCGATAACTAAGAATAAACAATGTCATTTTTCAATCACCATCTGTTTTTTAATTATATTTAGTAATTTTCTAATCTGTTAACTCTTGTCCTAACGTCTCTCATAAAAGTTAAACTGAAAATATATAAAACTGTTTTTTAAAAGCAATTCTGCCCGAGTGAAGGTCTTTCACTGCAATCATAGCATTAACATGCTATGCTTTGCAGCTTTACTAGGGAATTACAGGTATGGTAGCTTCCCGTTGCTTTCCACGCTGGTGAAGGATGATGATATAATGATAAGGATGATAATGATAAGGATGATAATGATGACCTGACGGTTTTCGGGGACCATTGACTCCTAAGCTTCCTGATATTTGCCTTACAGGTGAAAAAAAAACGAGAAAACCTCACCCAGGAGCCTGGTCCCGTACGTGACGGACCCGCTGCGTGACAAGGCAGCACACTACCTCGAGACCACAGCAGTGGACTATATAAAACTGTTATTCTCCCAATTATATTATCGGGTGTTCCGAAACTATTCGTTGAAATTAATACAGGAGATAGAAACATCAAAACAAATATATTTCGATCATCATCATCATCCGGTATCATGGCAGCTTTCGCCGTCTTCCGGAAACCAAACGCCATTCCTCTCTATCAATCCATTGATTTTCCTCCATTCCTCTGATATTCATAGCTGCTTGTACCCCTTCTATCCAAGTTTTCCTCGGTCTTCCTCCTTTCCGTTGGGATCCATTCCATAACAACTTTTGGCAATCTTTGCTCTGTTCGTTTGACATGACCATATCACTGCAATCTTTTCTTTTCTATGATGTCTATGATGCCCGGCTCCTCTTGTACACCCATAATTTCCCTTATTTCTTTATTTCGTATTCTATCCATTCTAGATTTTCCAGCTGATCTTCTTAAAAAAATCCATTTCTGTACTTAAAATTCTTTTCATTTCCCTGGTAGGAATTTTCCAGACTTCAGCACCATATGTTAAAATGCTCTGAATTATGGTTTGATATATTTGTAATTTTCTATTTTTTGTAATATTTTTGCTCCACCAAACAGAGTTTAAAGCATTTATTGCTTGTTTTGTTTGTGCGATTCTATTTTTAATTTCCACTTTGTTATCACCTGAATGGTCTAATTTTGTTCCTAAATAAGTGCATTCAATACTAGGTTTTAGTTCTTCTCCATTGTTGAAATTTATATTTTCCATTTCTTCTCCTATACACAGGTATTTAGTTTTCTCAATGTTTATATAAAGTCCCCATTTTTCATATTCTTCTTTTAGATTTTTAGCCATATATTCTATGTCATAAGGAACATAATATGGTATCTGAAGTCAACTTGTAATGTTAGGGACGATTTACACAGAAGATAGTTTAACGTGATAATTACACCAGTATCATTTACAGTAGTTGCCCAAATAAGCACGACCATTGACCTGTAAGCACGCAGTAAATCATCTTACCATTGATTGTCGTAATCGTTAGAAGATTCTTGGCATTCTAGAGAAGAGATTTTCTTATGTTTCCACAACGGGTTCAAACACCAGCTGTTTCATATGCCCCAGAGGAAAAAATCCCGACACGTGAGGTCAGATGACCTGGGTGACCAGGCCACAGGGTCACCTTGGCTGATCCAGCGATTCCCGAAGGTAGCTCTCAGATGCTTCCTCATAGCAATGCTGAAATGGGCTGGCGCCCCATCGTGGTGGAAGTACATATTTTGTCTAACATTCAGAGGTAAATCCTCCAGCAGTTCGGGCAACACATGTTCCAAGAAGATGCGATATCTCCGTCCGTTGAGGCGGAATGGAAGAATGTATGATCAAATTAATCTGCCACCTAGAATGTCGCCCACACATTAACACCAAATCGCTGTTGATGAGCACGAGATCGAGTGCCTCGTGGATTCACATGTGTCCAAACAGTACACATTCCCAGTGAGCAACACCGACACAACAACTTACGTCAGCACTACTAACAAAATTCTCTAACATTACAAGTGACTTCTGAGATCATATGTTCCTTATCAAATATATTTATGTTGATGTCCTCTACCGCCTGTATTAATTTGAACGAATAGTTTCGGAACTCACTCTTAAATACAAAACATGGACTCTTACTTTAAGGGAGGAAGAAAGATTACGAGTATTCGAGAATAAAGTGGTTAGGAACATTTTTAGACCAAAGAGAAAAAAACAGACAGGCGAACGTAGAAAACTACATAACTTAAACTACATTATTTTAATAGGAAACCAGATATAATAAGAACAGTTAAGACTCGTAGATTGCGATGAACAGGACATGTGGCACGAATAGGGAATGAAAAGAGGGGATGGAAGTTTCTTTATGAAAATCAGAAGTTAAACGCCCAGTTAGTAGACCAAAAATGAGGTAGGAGAATAACATTAACCATATTTTGAAGGAGGTATATTATAACAGGGGATGATTGGAAAACATTAGCTCAGGATAGCGATGTATGGAAAGCTTACGTTCCGAGCGACCATGGACATACAGCTTCGATAGTGCCAGTGAATTAGTTAGTTGATTAATTGGTTAATTTATATTCGGTACTGAAAGTAATCCGCACAATTTCCTAAATACTATTTATGACAGGGTTACCGAGGGATTAAATAAGGCCACATTTCCATCGATAGTGAACATAAAGCATATCTCCAGGCATGCTTACCAAGGCATGTATTGCATATCTCCAGGCATGCTTACCAAGGCATGTATTGGCGTGATATCATTGATGTCTGTGTAACATAGTGTGGCCTTCTCAATGTTCGTAACGTCGCTGGGAGTGACGGGATATAAGCATCTTTCTTCAGTAAATCCACTGGAATAAATCATATAGGAACGCAGGCCTTCGCGGCCGGTAATCATATTAAAATATGCCGGGCTAGGTGGGCCGTGGTTTTTAACTGGTGTTTTCTTCCAGACGTTTCTCCTTCAACTGCTGAGGGCATCTTCAGTGGCGAGTGCTTCTAGGGTGGTGTTCCCTTGTCCGTAGACTCGACTGTGAATCTACGACAAGGGAACATCACCTAGAAGCACTCGCCACTGAAGATGCCCTCAGCAGTTTGAAGGAGAAACGTCTGGAATAAATAAAGTTATAGACCACGGCCACATAGCCCGGAATCTTTTAATATTATGAATCATATAGTCCTTCACTGAGATTCGGTGAGCGGGGTGGCCAGTGCAGAAGCTTGTCTGCATTCGTTGCTTGATTAATGCATCGACTTGGTGCTGTATATGTCGATTTTGTACCCCCTATTTCTGTATGACAATGTGAAGTACCCTGGATCACACTCGTCGGTGACTTGTGGCATTAATATATTTTTCAAACATGTCTGGGTACACCTTTCCTGCGAAAGTGTTTTCAATGGGGGGGGAGGAAATGGGTCAAACAACAAAAAACATTTACTTAAGAGTTTTATCAAATTCTATCGCAATGGCAATTTGACTGGGCATGAGGTCAGGTCGACAGGGTTGGAATTGGTGGTCAGGCACAGACTATTTAATACAGAGGAGAAAATGCGTACAGTGACACCTAAAAATTTACGATGAACTACAATGAGCAAACTACAATGGTAACGCTGTTTCGTAGTAAGAATAATTTGTTAATATTAATGTTCACTTTTTATATAAATTTTAATAAATATATTAATCACTAATCCATGTGTTATTGTAAGTTCTTACACAGAATATGTAACTAAATAAAACAAATGCAAGGCAAACGGCGTGTTCACTTGGGATTATGAGAAATTAGCCATTTTGCAAATTGAAATTTTTAACTGTCATCCTTTCGTTCTATGTAGATGGTACTGTAAAAATTATTTATTATCGAAAGTTAAAATCATTACTTCGATTTTATTTTTACTCTAATTCGTAAGTAAATTCAAACGTGGGTTTACGATTTTAAGTGAATCTATTTTCAAAGATAAACCTACTAGAAGTGATAAAATTCTAAGATTTGTTAGGTTAGGAAGAGTGATGTTAGCTTATACAGCAATTTCTAATAAACATTAAAAAATGTGAATGGCCATATAATGGATTTCAGATGTACGATATCGCTAGGGTTTCTGTAATGGATATTGTATACACATAATACATATTGGTAATAAAAATATTAATGTGAGATAAAACTAACTAACTAACTAACTCCTGGCGCGACAGGCCTACAAGGCCCTTAGCCTACCAGCCGGCTGCTGGCCTCACATCCACATGTGTCAATCACAGAGGTAGATGATCATCATCCAGTGTAGGGGTGACATGGGTCAGCATGTCGAATCCCCCAGCCGTTATAGCTGGTTTTCTCAACCTGGAGCCGCTACTTATTGTAGCTAACCCAAATGCATCACGATGCTGGGTGGGCACCGGTCCCATACTGGCCGAAATACCATGAGAAAATTTCTTCCCCCACGGAGACCCGACCAGCGCAAGTCCCGTAGCTCTGCGCCAAGGCTTCCTGCCTTAACCGCTCGGCTACGGCGCGGAATGTGAGATAAAGGGGTTAGAGTCAATTGTACATATTTAAAAGAGCTCATTAATGCACGTTTTTTAAATTTAATAAACGAAAATAAATTAACATGTTTTATTTAGTTCCATTCTTCCCTTCTATTAAAATTTAAATTTAAAAAATATGAAACAAAAGCTTGAGGTCTAGAGGCTAGTACAAAACAATCATTATCAGCAGCATCAAGGATTACACACTTAAGGTCTGTTCCGATCTCATACTAGAATTGGTATGTCCATATTTTACTGGTTCTTTCAACATTTCTTCGTCCTAGTGGTTGTTTAATGAAGAATCTGTTTTCGGAGCTGGGTAGGCAAGTAATTCACATAATTATTCACCAGATTTGTGTTGTTTAATTATGATTCTTAATTTACCACCAGACCGGTGCTGAATTTCACATAGTACCATCGAAAAATATTCAGAGCGCCAGCAGTTATTCTACAACTAGCGCCGCTATTATGGCTTGTACATCAAACTTTCTCCTCTGTATACTCTATGCGGGCATTGTGTCATGGTTAATTCGTTTCACTATGTAACTAGTTGTATTATCCCCTGAGTTTAAATGGAGCTTTGGGACTGGATTTTAATGCTGGAAGTTAAGAAGAATTTGGACATAGCCCATGGTAGCATCATAATGCTCTCTGGGAGAAATTTCAAAGTAGATTTCGGCATGCAATAGTTTGTCAGTTCCTTTGTTAGATACATTCTCGATGAGAATTTTATTATTAAGATGGATTTCACCTTAATTATATATTCCTTTTGAAATTCATTACAATTAATGTCAGTTATTCTTGCATAAAACACTGACATACGCAATGTAGACATCTCGCTACACTCTTCAAATATCTTAGATGCGATCTGACCCAAATGCCAAGAATGTAAAATACCAATAAATTGAGATTGATTGTTTTAAAAATGCCAAATAAATCTTCAGAACACCACTAAGCATCTTGCTTGTTTCCGATCTCATAAGCAGAAATTAAATTCCTAAAATATCATGAAAAAATGTATGGCAAATTTTAAGATTTCTAGAAGAACCGTTTTAGATTAAAACAAAAAAAAATATTATAATTAAATGAAAATAAACGTAGTTTTATTTGATTTTCATATTTAATTATAATTCAGTGACAGCTGTTTCGTACACTGTACCTTCTTCAGACATGTTAACAAAATTATGAATTGTGTTCCAACTGATCTAAGCAACAATACAACAATATTTGTTAAAATTAAAAATTTAAATAAATATTGTTGTATTGTTGCTTAGATCAGTTGGAACACAATTCATAATTTGTTAACATGTCTGAAGAAGGTACAGTGTACCGAAACAGCTGTCACTGAATTATATAATAAATATGAAAATCAAATAAAACTACGTTTTATTTTCATTTAAATAATAAATATGGATTTTCATCAAGTAACACCAACTCAATTGATTAAAAATATTATATATATTTATTGGTGTATTCTCTTGACTTTAGCGCAGTGGTTTTTTCTGTGTACCGAGTAGGGGGTGGGTGGGTTCATGCAAGGCATTTACACCCCTCAATCAGAGCAGGTTGAGCTTTTAGCCATTCTACTAATGGCTATACTCCCCCTCTGTCCGTTACCCAAGGCGATTTACCAACAGAAGAGCATCTCCAACAATGGACCAGGAAGAGAAGCAAATTAGCCCCGGACTGTCGGAAGTGAAAGTGCAGGGTGGTGGGAGGATGCCATTCTTTTCCTTAAGGTTCGCATAATCTGCCCATTAAATTTCATCTCAGAACCCCACTAAATCCACACACTATTCCATAAAGTTTTAACGACAATGAACTCTACACATTAATTGTAATTTCGATTATTACAGTATCAATAATCCTGACCACCCATAAAGCCACTTGTGCTAGAGAAGACATTTTTTCTTACGTGTTCGCCAAGATATTTTTCCTCTTTGTTTCACGATTCTTTAGCTCATTCTCTCCTTTACCAACCAAACCTTCCATGCTATTATTCACATTTTCCTCAAGTCTGATTTTCAACCTCATTCTGTTTTACCTAACAAAACTCTCTAACTCAATTTCCAAGAATATATTTTATATAGAGTATTTCTATTCTTTGAAATATTAAAACTCATAGATTACAGTATATCATGTTTGGCATAAATTTTATTAATGTACTAATATTTTTTCAATTATGATTGATAAGGGAAAATATATTAATTAATACTTTTAATAACTTGATTTAATTATTATATTTTTGTAAATATTTTTTAAAAATTAACCTAATGATAGTGAAGTGTGGTAACGTATGATACGGAGAACAGAACATTGGGACACTATGAGGAGAAAAGATAGGAATTACTACTAACATACATATGGAGAAGAATGCAAACGCGCAAAATGGAACCGGAAATATTATAATCGAATTAATCTAAGAGCATGGCTTACAAGAATCGTGATGGAAATAACGAAGATGAGGGAAAGAATTTGTCTGAGCCACAGAACTGTCTTCATAACGATGTACTTGAAGGGACGGTGGACGGAATACATACCCATGGAAGAATATACAAGATGAGAAACTACATTAAGATAGATGGACTGTATGCAGTCCCAAAGAGAAAATCACATAAATCGAAGATAATAATGCTGAATTTGTAGAAAAGAATGAACTCTTATGCAGAAAAAATTAATGAAGTGCAATCTTTTAAACTGAGCACGCCGTAGCGCGGTTGGTTAAGCCAATACGGTACAAGCCTGAATGTCAAGGAATTGAGTCACCATGGGGCCAGGAAGTTTAAAACTGGCCTAAACTCAGACGTTAATAGAAATAAGTACCCAGACGTAGATTCCGTGGTAATGGCGGCCGTCACTCAAGGATGAAAAACCCGGTCGATATCCTTAGTGAGATTATTTTTATTTTTACTATTTTAAACTTAAACTATTTTTCCAAACATCCGCATATTATGTTAAATATAAGAATTATAAAAATAAATTTAAATTAATATATTCAAACAACATATAACAAACAATAATTTTAATCTCAAAGAAAATATATTTTAATAAATAAATAAAAACGCCATTTTTCTCAATTCCCACCGCTGTGGTATCGAGGTAGCGTGCTGCCTTGTCACGTAGCGGGCCCGGGTTCGATCCCCGGTCTCGGGCAGTGAGGTTTTTATCGGGGTTTTTCCTCACCTGTAAGACAAATGTCAAGAAAACTTTAAGGCCCAAACGGTCCCCGAAATCATATGGCTCATCATCATCATTCTTATCATTATCATCATAATTATCATCATATCATCCTTCCACCGGTGGTGAAAAGGCAACGGGAAGCTACCACCACATACAATTCCCTAGTAAAGCTGCAAAGCATAGCATGAAAATGCTATGATTGCAATGAAAGACCTGCCCTCGGACAGAATTATACTATGGATGGATATTTTCTAAATATATCAGTTGTATGTGAATGGTTCATTTGTTTCTGAAGGCTGAGAAAAAGGTAAAGTGCAACGATCCATGACGATTAATATCTTTAAGTTTATTTAAATTTATTCCACTAAAATTTTTGTTATATAATAAATGTATGATTAATATACATTTTCTTTAATCAAATCTAATGATTTTGTCAAAGTATTCTTCAAATATAAGATTTCTAAATGTTGAAATTAGTACAAAAGTCTTAAATAGGCTATTTAAATAAATGATACTTTCAGAATGAGTTTCCTTATTTATTTACTTTATTTATTTAGCCCTGGTGGAGTTAAGGCCATGTGCCTTCTCTTCCACTCACCAGGACAAACATATATTACATCAGAATATAACAAATCTTAATTAACTCTAATATTAAACACTAGTAAAAATTTTATCAAAAGATAATATCTAATATACGTATTACTATCTATAATCCAACCATTTAATATTAGTTTAAAATTAAGACTAAAACTAATAATAAAATGTATACAAGCAAGGCATATTAAATTGTCCCTGTCTAATGTATATAAACAAACAGGAAAATAATGAGATATAGAAAATTAATTTTACGATTATACAATATTTAAACACAAACAAATAAACATATTTGTTATTCTTAATATTATTTTCATAAATAATTAAATATATTAATATTGCTAAAAGAATACTATCAGTGAGGTGTATAAGTTAGTTTGTTATTAAATAATTATTTAGTTTGTTTTTGAAGGATGTTATAGTTTGACAGTCTCTGACATAGGGCGAAAGGGAATTCCATGTTTTGGTAAGTGACACCGTAAAAGATAATGAATAATATACAGTGTGATGAGGCGGGATTATAAAGGACAATGTGCTGATGGGATCGCGTGTCAAGATTTATGTGTGTCGGATAGTCTTATGAAGGGCGGCGTGATAATAATTAGGCGATGATGTGTGAAGTATTTTATAGAGAAGGGATAGGAATGGACAGTGTTCTACGATCTCTTAGACGAAGCCACGATAATTGTTTCCAAGGGACGGTGTAACATGGTCAAATTTGCGAATACCACAAATAAAACGTTGCGCAAGAATTATGAACACGTTGAAGTCTTTGAGTGTAAAAATAATTTTAAGTCTGTAAAAAGAGTGTCACAATAATCAAAATGGGCATTGCAAGTGTTTCTACTAACATTTTTCCTAAGGGCGAATGGCAAACATTTCGTACACGATTTAATGAATGTATTATTGAGAAGACTGTTTTGCATGTATGGTTTATTTGTGTATTCCAATTTAAGAAATTTTGTCAATAAATACTCCTAGAAATTTTTACTGTCTCACTATAAGGGATTTGAACTCCATTAGTGAACACATGCGGAAACTGTGTTTAGGTTAATTGTAAATGGTAGTCTCTGGTGACCCATAATGATTGATTGTGACTTTCTAGGATTTAATTGTAGTCCATATTTACCTGTCTAAGTCATTAGTGAGTCAAGATCCTCGTTAATTTTGGCAACAGCGTCATTTAGTGAATATTTTTTCTGTGGGGATGTTAGATTTGCATGTCATTCTGCAAAAAATTGTGTTTGCAAATGCTTTAGGGGAGTTAGATATGTCATTTATGTAGATTGAAAAAAGCAAAGGTCCAAGCACCGAACCCTGTGGAACCCCAGCCTTACGGAAGAGAAGACCAAGAAGAACATAATGTATGATTTCCTATAACAGATTGCTGGCGCTCATGAAGGTAGGAATTGAACCATTTTCGTGGCACTATCAGAGAGTAAGAGGTTTTTAAGTTTAATGCAACAATAAGTCCAAGTCTATACCGTGTCGAATGCTTTACTAAAGTCCAGTAATGTAAGAATGATAAGTTTTCGATTATCAGCAGCTTCGGCGTATGTCTTCGCAAATATTTAGTAGAGGCAGTATTTGTATTGTTGTCCCTCCTGAAGCCTGACTGAAATTGATCTAGAAGGTTGTATTCATTTAGGTATTCATTCATTTGTTTATGGACTAATCGTTCCAGAGCTTTTGAAAGGGCAGGTAAAATGCTAATGGGTCGAAAGTCGTTCGGGTTGAGGGCGTCTTAACTTTAGGCAGTGGGCGTACGAGGGCTTGTTTCCACAATGAGGGATATGTAGAAGTTTGTAGTGAGGAGTTAAAAATATGAGTTATAGTAGGTAGTATAGCTTCGATTATTTTATTCAGTAAAGTAATATTTATACGGTCAGTTCTTCTGCCTTTGTTTTTTTTATTCGCATGACGGCTTTTCTTTACGTCGTCGTAATCTGTAACATATGAGAAGTGGAAATGTTCTCCTGTCGGGTTGATTTGTCAGTGATAATTCATTTATTGTTTGTTCTTTATCCTTTGGAGTAGTAGTTATACCTGTGAAGTGATTATTGAGTGTGTCCAGAGAACACGTAATTTGTCTACCTGCGTGTCTTTTCTCCCTATTCCATTCTATTCAAGTTTTTCCAGATTTCTGAAGTATTGGTATCTGTTAGGCTGTATAAATGTCTAAGTTTGGCGTTTCTTATAGCTTGATTTGTCTTGTTACGTAACTGTTTATATTGAGTGAGATTTGTGTCTGTTTTGTCGAGTCTATATTTCTTATGTACTGCGTCTCTATCAGTCATCAAGTTGCGAATTGAAAGAGTCATCCAGGGTGCAGGGCGTCGTTTCACGAGTTTAGTTTTTAGTGGGGCGTGTCTGTTGTATAATTGTAGTATAAAGTCATTTAGTGTCTCAACTTTTCATCTACAGAATGCAGCGTCTTTATATGTGTGGAGAGTTCAAATAACCGAAAAAAGGCGTTATGAAAATGCTTAGTAGCTTATAAACTGGTTATTGAATTATATTCCAACAACAGATATACATATAATACAAAATCCCATTTATTATAATTTTCCAAACGTAATGAATATTAAAAGAAAGTGGCTATATTGCATTATTGGAATACATAAAACTAAATTGATGTATCATTTTTATACATTATAATATACATTTAAATCAGTTGGTACGGTATACAAGAAATTTCACGAAACATAATATTCCAATGAAGCTAAATTCTGGAGGCTATCTTCAGTGAAAAACGATTAATTATTAAGCAGTACTGATTACGTAATTAGATATTTTAGTTTTGTTAATTTGTAAACCATAAATCAAGTATTTTTCCACTGTAAGTTTTAAATTTTTATATAACTATCAAAAGCAATATGTTATATACGGTACGAATAATTTTATTACGTATTATCAATTCTATAAGAGAATAATACAAAATGCAATTAAGTTACATAATGACAATATGTTAATAATGTATATTAATTATTTTAATCGATACATTAATATATTTTATATTTTTTGTCTAATCCCCCAAGCTTTTATTTTATGACATTTCTGGTTTTCTTTTCCTGACATTGGCGGAATTGCAATCCATTTCTTAGGTTGGGGCGCCTGAAAGTTGGAGTTACATTACCCCGATGGTGTGATGAGTGATAAATGATAATGAAGCGCCAGGAGAGCCCTTAACCTAAACCTAACCTAATTGCCAGACAATGGGCAACCCCAGGAATAATTCCCTTTAAGGAAAAGTTCTTATGTTTTGACCGGGAATCCAACCCGGGACCTCATGAACAGTAGTCCTGACCACTTACCCATGTGGCTAGGCCTATAATGTGTATTTTATAAATTGATGCATGACTATTATATTTTAACTGGTGTTTAGACTGTATCTACAATGGCGTAGGCTAATATTGAGACATAGCCTCTCCCTTGTCAGGTTTGTACTTATTAGCCTGATGGAATTTGTTTGTTTTTTTACAGGCAGGAAAAGCATATGTTGCATTAAAGTGCTATAATCATAATCATTTTATAACATTAAATGTGAAACGAAGATCTTAACTATTTAGGGCAAAACATTGTTTGATAAGATACACAACACGAAATTAGAGTAAATGTCATATTCAAGACAACAAAATTTATTATAGATAGATGAAATTTATTGGAAAAGTCATCTAGAAAGAATGGAAGACAAGAGCTTAAGCAGAAGATAGATCAATTGACGGAGAAGAACAAGAGGAAGACCAGCCAAGAGATGGACAGACAGTGGATGCACATCCAATACATCTTCCTCCGAGGAGTGATTTTGGAAATAACAGGATGAAAAATCCTACAAATTGTGAATAACAAGAGAAGAATACACTAATTCTCCACCTGGAGTGCATAACTTTACTTGATGGCTGGGGTTTGAGTACATTCGATGACCCTGAGAGCTATGCCGGCGGTTGCGTAGCTACTGGTAGAGTCATCCTAGCCGGCAGGTCAAAGGAAGAGGTCAGACTGAGAAGCACTCCAGAAGAATGATGTCCAATGGCTTCATAGGCGAATGAAAGAGTTTGCTCTCAACGGCGAAGAAAGCAGATGAGACTATCTTAAAGTTAGGGATATGCTGTCTTGCAGGAAGGGAATTGGCTTTCTAAAGGCTATGGGAAGAAAACCAAGAAAGAAAATCACCTGGTCCTCCAGGTTGGGGGTTGAGACACGGCGCTGACACCCCATATTTGTAAAAAAATATTTTTTAGAAACTGTTCAGAAAATTAGCCGGCTGCCTTTCTAGAAAAACGACTTTTGGCGAGAAAAAAAGAACAATTATTTGAAGATAGCTACATGGAATGTGTTATCCCTGTACAGAGCAGAGCACTAAGAAATATAATTGAAGAATTTAGAATGTATAATGTAAACATTACAGCATTGCAAGACATAAGATGGACAGGAAATGGAACCAACCAGGAGAAGGAGAACACTCTGCATAATAGTATACATCAGTTTGAAACGGGGTTTTTAGTGATGGGCAAAACAAGAAGCAAGTTAATTGAATTCAAACGAGTTAATGAAAGATTATGTTTACTTAGAATAAGAGGAAGATTCCACTATTATTCACTTATATGCGTACACGGAAGACAAGGATAACAATGATAAGGAGGCCTTCTACAATAAATTGGGAAAGGTATATCAAACTTGCCTAAAGTTCGACATTAAAATATGTCTAGGAGACTATAAATGCCATAGTTGGAAAAGAAGTAGAGGTCAGACCAAACACTGGCCAACATATCCTATATGAGGAGAGTAATATCAATGGCGAATATCTAATTAACTTTGCAGTCTCACATAAGATGATAATAACAGGCACAAAATTTCCACATAAGAATATTCACAAGACAACGTGGAGATCTCCAGATCACAGCACTTCTAATAAAATAGATTATATTTTAATATATTTTTAACATTTTAGCAACATTTTATATGTACGCAGCTATAGAGGGGCTAATGCGGGCAGTGATGATTTTTTTAGTAATAGCCAAAACTATATGTAAAATATCCACTAATTGAAAGGATGGGACAAAGAGGACAATGGAATCATGTGGGAACGTTGTACAGAAGTTTAAAAATGCTGAGATTAAGAGGAAGTACAAAAAGAAAATTGATGAAAGATTAGAGTTAATGGATGGAAACGAGGGATTGGAAGAATTTTGGAATGAATAAAAAATATAATATATGGAGCTGCTCTGGAGGTTGTTGGGAAACAAGAACGGAGGAAGAGAAGTGAATGTTGCGATGCAGAGTGTGAGCAAATAACCAATCAGAAGAATATACCATATCGGAAGATGGTACAAGGACAGTTCACGAGAAAGGCAGAAACGGAATACAAGGAAATAAGGAAACAAGAAAGGAAAATACACAGGAGAAAGAAGAGAGAATACTATATTGCCCAAATAAAACAGGTAGAACATCATCATCAAAACCAAGAAATTGGAAAGTTCTACCAAAATGTGAATAACATGAGGAAAGGATATCAACCTAAAGTAATAGCATGCAGAAACAAAATAGATCATGGAGACAACAGAAGTACTGTCCAGATGGAAAGAGTATTATGAAGAGATGCTAGGAACTATGCCTTCAGTGAATTCGGATAACAACAATGAGGAGAGAAATGTACTGAGACAGATAGATACAGAAACTTATATAGGAACTGGTAACGGAAATGAAAAAGACTCTTTACCGACAAAGGATGAGACTGAAAAAGCAATAAAGAGATTGAATAACAATTGATCTCCTGGATCTGACAACATACCTGGGGAATGCATTAAAATGGGAGGTATAAATCTGACAAATCAGGTTCACAAAATTATAAACTTGGTATGGCAAACGGAAAAGATGCCTGTTGACTGGAAAATGGCATAATATGCCCTGTTTTTAAAAAAAGGGATATATTCTAGTTGCGAAACCTATAGGGGAATATCACTCTTGAACATAAGAAATAAAATATTTTCAACAATATTATGTCAAAGGCTGAAGTATATGGAAAACATTATAGGGCATACCAATGTGGGTTCAAAGAGAACACATCTACAACTGATCAAATACACTCAGTTTGTCAAATACCGGCGAAAACAAAGGAATATAATATCAGTATGTTCCACCTCTTTCTTGATTTCAAATCTGCATACAGCACTATTGGGAGGGAAGCAGTGATCGAGGCATTGACTGAATTTGGCATATCAACTGTTGATATTGACAATGACAAAAACTGGTTAGATTAATAAATATGACAATGACAATAACTAGAAGTATGGTTAAAATCCAGAACGAACTATCCGAACCATTTCAGACACAAACATGCCTGAGACAAGGAGATAGCCTATCATGCATGCTGTTCAACATTGCACTTGAGAGATGCCAAAGTTAATATCAAAGGTACAATATATAGTAAATCCATCGAGATAATGCCCATATGCTGACGATATAATTATTATTGGCCGGACTATGAAATCTATAACTGAAGCTTTTAATGACATATCCATAGGAGCAGCAGAATCTATGGGACTCAAAATTAATGAAACAAAATGTATGCAGATCTCCAATAGACCTGCAGCTAAAGACCGACTAGAAATAGGCAAATAAAAATTTTCAAATTGCACACGAATTTAAATGCTTGGGCACTATAATCACTGATGGCAATTTATTAATAAGTGAATAAGCAGGCAGGATTCTCCAAGCCAACAGATGCTATTATGCACTTAAGGGCCAATTCAAATCACACATTCTAAGTCTGGATACAAAACTAACCATTTATAAAAACTAGTTGTTATTTATGGCAGTAAATTCTGGACACTTAGCAGACAGAATGGAGAAAGACTGAGAATCTTTGAAAGAAAAATCCCGAGGAAGATCCTGGGACCTATAAATGATCGCGGATAAGATATAACGATGAAGTCTACAATTTGTATTCAGACCCAGATATTGTAATTGTTATTAAATTGGCAGACTGAGAAGGGTGGGCCAACAATGAGAATGGAGGAGGAGAATACTACTAGAAAGATTACTACTACTGAGACCAAATGGAGGAAAAGGAGAGGAAGACCGAAGCTGAGATGGATGGATGAAATAGAGGATGAGCCTCCGAAAGTAGGGGTCCGGGGATGGAGAAGGAGAGCGTTGGACACGGGATGCAAGGAGGAGTGTCCTAAGAGTAGCCAGGGCTCATAAAGGGATGTAGAGCTAGAAGAGTAAGAAGAATAAGATACTAAATTATAAAACTTAAAAGTAATCTAATATATAAAAATCAATGTTTTGTTTGTTTGTTTGTTTGTTTGTTCGTATTCTATGCGCGGCCATACCGTTGATCCAATTTTCATGGAGTTTTTTTTTTGCAAAGTGTTCAGGAGATTCCCGGGATGAACATAGGCTAGTAAGAGAGTTCTGATATTCAACCCCTTCACCCCTAAAAATCACTCTTTTTAGTGAAAAACGTGAAATGAAGTCCCTATTTTGACGTTTAAATGACTTACGCTGCCTAAACCATAACAAATACACAAATTCATGTACACATAATTGAATATCTCACAAAACTCTACAACAAAGTCCGCGACAGTATATGTTTATCTTATACAGATAACTCACAATAACCATTATTGTCTTTCATTGATACCAAGAAGATCGGGATAAGTAGATACCCGGGCAAGCGTGCTCTGCCATACCGTTCATCCGATTGAGATGGGTTTTTTGAAAAATGTTCAAGAGATTCCGGGGATGAACATAGGCTATAAGAGAGTTATAATATTCAACCTCTTCACCCCTAATAAATATCCTTTGCAGTGAGAAACGTGAAATAAAGTCCCTATTTTGACGCTTAAAGGGCTTACGCTGCCTAAACCATAACAAGAACACAAATTAATGTACACAGAATTGAACATCTCAAAAACCTCTACAAAAACGTCCGCGACAGCATATGTTTATCTTCTACGGATACTCAGAATAACCGATATTGTCTTTCATTGATGACAAGAAGATCGGGATAAGCAAGTATAACAGCGCATGGCTGGTGGAAAAAAACGCATTAATATTTACTTAGGGTATTAGCTAGTCTATGCCTTTCACGATATCATATGAAAATTGTCTTAGGAGATTTTAATGCAAAAGTGGGGCGGGAAAATATATTCAAACAAACAATAGGCAATTCAGTCTTCATGAAGATAGTAACGACAACGGGGTTAGATTAGTCACATTTGCCACATCAAAGAATCTCATTGTTAGAGCACAACATTTCAGCATAAGGATATTCATAAATAAACTGGACGTCCCCAGATGGAGAAAATCGGAACCAGATAGATCATGTATTAGTGGATAACGCTGGCACAGTAGCATCATTGATGTTAGATCAGTTAGAGGGACAGACTGCAATTCGGATCATCATCTGGTCAAAGTGAAAATCAGACAACGGCTATCGCTTATGAGAGGAACAAACACTAGAGATGATTCTGTAAAATTTGAATTAAAAAACTTGAAAAATGATTAAATGGGCAAGAATACCAAATAAAAATTGCTAATAGATTTGAAGTACTGGAATCTTCAGATGACAATGTTGCAAACGAAGAAGAAACGATATAAATAAGATGTGGAGGCTATAAGAGATACTATTAAATTGTCAGCATCACAAAGCATTGGTTGTTTAAAAAGAGGCAAAACATGAAATGGTTTGATGAGGAATGTGCCGACATGTAAAGAAAGAAAGCTAGCAAAAATGAAATGGTTACACGAACCAAATGAGGTAAATTTAGAGCACTTGGGAGTGTTAGACGGGAAACCACCAAGTTACTAAAGAGTAAAAAGAGGGAATATTTGAGAGAGAAGATTAATGATCTTGAAATGAATGAAAAAAATAGGAAACATTAGAGAATTATATCAGGGAATTAGTATAGAGAAGAAAGGGTTTCAGGCTATAACAAACATAATTCGGAATGAAAATGGGGATATGATTGCAGATTCCAGAAGTATATTAAATAGATGGAATAGTTACTTTAATCAGCTATTAATGTACATACAGAACAGGACATTGAGGAGGATAATTTACACGACAGCAGAAATGCTAGTCGCAGAGCCAAGTGCATTAGAGGTTGAATGGCAATTGAAAAATTGAAGATGTATAAAGCATCAGGTTCAGATGAGATCCCAGCAGAACTGATAAAATCAGGGGAGAAAAATTCATGGACAAGATACGCTGGTTGCTTAGTATGATTTGGGAAAAAGAAGCTCTTCCAGATGAATGGTAGGAATCAATTATCGTACCAATTTATAAGAAAGGAGAATAAAACTGATTGCAACAACTACAGGGGCATCTCATTACTTTCAACTTCGTACAAAATTCTAACAAATATATTAGTAAGCAGACTTACTCCTCCTATATGATGACATTCTAGGAGATCATCAATGTGCATTAGAAGAAAACAGGTCTACAACAGATCAGATTTTAGTATAAGACAGATTTTAGAAAAGAAATGGGAATATAATGGTAATGTACATCAACTATATGTAGACTTCAAAAAGCATATGGATTCAATTAAGAGGGAGAAGTTATATAGTATCCTGCTGGAGTTCGGAATTCCTAAAATGTTAGTTAGACTTATACGAATGTGTCTAAATGCTCAAAGAGTAGGGTGCGTGTAGGCAAACAGTTTTCGACACTTTTGAAATCCAGAATGGGTTGAAGCAAGGAGATGCACTATCTCCTCTACTATTTAATTTTATACTAGAGCATGCTATTAAATCTTTAGAGAATGAGGAAGGCTTACACTGAATGGTATTAATAAGCTGTTAGTTTATGCTGATGATGTAGTCAACGGACGACTAGCGAGGAGATACTAAAGGCCAACACGCACACACTATTGAGTAACACTAGAAATTAGGACTGGAGTTAAATATCAGTAAAAACAAATATAAGGTCACACGTAGAAATTCAGTATATAATGGAAATGGACAGCTAATGACAAATGAGGGAAATTTGAGAAAGTGGCTGAATTCCAAATACCTAGGAACAATAATCACAAATAGGAATGAGATGCCCAAAAGAAATTAAACATATCTCATTCTGGAAATGCATGCTATTATGCATTGCAGAGACTTTTGATGTCCCAACTCCCTTTCAAAAAACGGTAAGCTGAAAATATATAAAACTATTATTCTACCGTTTATATTATGCGAAACATGAACTCTTACTTTAAGGGGGAAAGGAGATTACGAGTATTTGAGAATAAAGTTCTTAGGAAATTTTTGGACCAAAGAGAGATGAACAGACAGTGTGAATGGAGAAGACTACATAAAATGAAACTACATGGTCTTTAATAGGAAGCCAGATATAATAAGAACAGTTCAGTCTCGTAGACTGCGATGGGCAGGGACATGTTGCGCGTATGGGAAATGAAAGACGTGCATGGAAACTTCTTGTAGGAAAGCCAGCAGGAAAACGCCCAGTTGGTAGACCAAGATGAGGTGGGAGAACAACAGTAACTATGATTTGAGGGAAGTAGATTATACAGGAAATGATTGAAAGCATTGGCTCAGGATAGGGATGTATGGAGAGCCTTATGTCCGGGCGGCCATGAACCTACGGGTTCGATAGTGACAGTGAGTAAGTAAGTAAGTAAGTATTAGCTAGTCAATAATATATATTATATATATATATATATATATATATGCGCGGAAGCTTGCATGTTGTCTGCTAGGCCCAGTCTGATCGTGGGAACCACAATACTACTTTGCGACACACTCAGTAATATTGGCGGCAGTTCATTTCAACTACAAACCGTTCACTGCCGTACAGTAGTGCCAGGATTATCGCTCATAAACCTTACAAAATCAATATAACACCATTTGCTTTTCAACCACTCTTTAACAATTCCTTTTTAGGGTGCTTTTTATAATTTTGATTACAACATTTTAATCACCGAATTAAGTTACCATAAAACTATACGATTGTCGCCATATTTGTAACTGACATTCAACTTCCTTTCAGAATTGATCAGTTTCAAACAATGCAAATTCTTTAGTTATTCCCCGCCTTCGAAGAATGATGTTGTGTATACTGTATTCTGATCAACTATGGTTAACATAAATAGCTTCAAATACATAATTATATTAATAGAATACATTATCTATTTTTTCGCTTCCGCTGACTGTGTGCTTGAACGAATCGCAGTAACTGTAGCAGTTCATGTGGTTTTGGGGAATCCCGTCACATTTGTTTTCCTCAAGTGTGTTTTATAGGCTGGGCAGACTATAGTTACAATATAACAATCACACAACAAAAAAATTGTAATTAGATAACAATACGAATTGTTAATTTATGCTAATTTATTGGAACACAGTTGCTATGAAACTGCACTCTTATTGAAAATAAATTATATCAATCACTAATTATAAATAGTTCTCCAAATTCTGCGTAAATAAATGAAATATGAAGAAATAGAATGGATAATTTCTACAGCCTTAAGTTAAAACAGATATATTATGATTGAATATAGAGAATGTAAGCCATATATATATATATATATATATATATATATATATTTTACTTCAGAGAGTGTAAGTTATAGTAATAAACAAATACCAATAAATAATTTATCAAAATAACTGAGGGAGCCTAAGTAAATATTTACTCCATAAAACGAGAGTGTAAATTCCTACAATAAACAAATTCTAAGTAAAGTGTGAACTGTGAAATAAACAAAAAAAAAAGAATTCTAGTAAATCATAAAAAATTAAATATCACAAAAGGAAAAAATTAACGGGCAAGATTAAAGAGTAATAAATGGTTAAAATTGGCTCTCGTGTATTAAAAATTAATTTATTAGAATAAATGAGAAAGAGTAGGTAATATGT
>JASPKZ010003002.1:0-100092 GCA_030220185.1 Diploptera punctata | reverse complement strand
GTAGTACAACCCCTAGAAGTCTACAATACTTAAGCTGAAACACAAGAAAACGATATCAGCCCATTGTGTTACGTTTTCCAAACTTACTTTTCATTGAAATTGTACGTTTCAGGACACGGATTCCTTATCAGAACTTTATCTATTGAGTCCCCACTACAATCTCTAGAAGCCTGTAATACTTATTCTGAAACATTCTGTATAATGTATTTCTATGTGTGAAGATATATTTAGCTTCTTGTTCTAATTTATTGAACTCCATTGAAAAGATGATTAATTCCAAGTTTCACGTGTCACATATTGTATGTTTAGTGTAGCAAATTTTATGCTACTGTAATAATTATTATTTCCAAATTAATCTTACAAATATAATTTTTTACAGGAACTTCAATAGACGCTGAAGATTGCAGACTCATTCTGCTGGTAAGAAAGCTCTTATTAAAAATAAATTATATAAGTTTTTATTTAAGGTAATTAATTGAAGAATGCTGGATTAGTTCTTGCTTCTTTCACTTGTTATTTTTGTTTCGTTTCAATTTTATAATTATACGTATCTTCATTTTTATTTTATATTTTAACTGCTGCTCTAGAATGCATTTGTAAAGTAGAGTTCCAAATCTTGGAAATTATATAAATAAATAAAAATTGTAGAATGTACGCAACAGAAATTATATAATATATATATATATATATATATATATATATATATATATATAAAGGAATTTACTTTCAAAACTAAATATCTCCAAAAAATACAATAAAAAATATATTTTTTTATTCTGACTAGCTTTCCTGAGCTCAACCGATTATATTTGCGGAAAAATATTTAATTTAAAATGGATTGCTAAATCGAACTTTTCAATCAAAACTTAATAAATTTAACGTCATAATGTTTTCCATAAAATATTCGTAAATCCAATTGTTTAGTCTCTCTAGTTAAGATTTATTTTTCAAAAACTAAAATAATTTTTTTTAATTATGCGAATGCTATACTATTTAAAACTTATATTTCAGACTTTGATTACATAACGTTTTTTTTCTTTCAAAACTTAACAAATTCATACTTTTCTGTCAAAACTTGATATCTCCAATGTTAATTCTATAATTGCACTCAAATGAAAGCGTGTATCAATTTGATATTTATGTATATTGATCTATGAATGAACTCCTGTAAGACTCTTCTTCTGTTAGGAGAATCTGGTAAACAGGCCTACATGTATTTATTGCATATTTTGACACAAAAAAGTGGAAATTCGACACCGAATATCAACTTGCAGTTTTCAAAGCAGTATAGTGTGAAGGAATTCTTGCATGAAGTGATATGAGCATAGGATTCAATTTTATTTCGTGTTTAGTTATCAAATGTTGTAATCATAAAGAAAAATATTTCAAGGTTTTTCAAAAACAAGAAATTTGTCACAGTTATCTGTTTGCATGACGTTTTTATTTTTACTGCTATGTTTCACAGTTCAGTAGTTAAACAGGGTATCGAAAATCATACATATTATTTTTCACATATCACAGGAAATGGGAAAATACCGTTTATTGTGAATTCCGAAGGAATCACAGGATAGAGGATCCTCTCATGAAAATGTTTTGTTTCTCTTTTCAAATCTTCATCGTTCCTACTTAGTAGGAACCGAAAATGTCCATGCATGCTGGATTTTTTTCCAAACTAAACTCCGGAATATAGAAGAAGTTAAAACAAAAATTAATGTTGAGTTCGTTATTCTTCCCGTTATATGGATGCGAATCATGGACTTCGAGGAGAAAATATTACAAGTATTTAAGAATAAAGTTCTTAGGAAAAAGTGTGGACCAAAAAGAGATGAACTGACTGGAATGGAGAAGAATACATAGCAGTGAGCTACATGATCTTTATAGGAAACCAGATATATTAAAAACAGTTAACTCTCGTAGATTGCATTGGGCAGGACATGTGGCACGAAAGGGAATGAAAGAGGGGCATTAAAACTGCTTGTAGGAAAACCAGATGGAGATCCCCCAGTATGTAGGCCTAGAATGAGGTGGCAGAATAACATTAAGCGTGATTTGAGGAAAGTAGAATATATAGGGGGATGATTTGAAAACATTAGGTCAAGATAGAGATGTATGTAGAGCTTTTGTCATCGCGGCCATAACCTACGGATTCGATTGTGTCATTGAGTTAGTTTGTAATAATAATAATAATAATAATAATAATAATAATAATCTATCTATCTATCTTCGGGTTTTTACAGCTGCTGCCGTCTTCCCGTGCCAAACCTCCAAAGCCTACGGTCTTGGGCATCTTCGATGCTTAGCCCTCTAGCTTGCATAACTGTCTTCATGTTTTCCTTCCATGTTAACCTTGGTCTTCCTCTTTTCTTCTTTCTGTTAGGATGCCATTCATATAGTTGCTTCGGCCATCGCTCCATCTTCCATTCTTAAAACATGTCCTAACCACTTTAATTTCCTTTCCTCAATTCTTTCAATTATGCTTTCTTCTGCTTCCATTTTGTTTCTAATTTCCTTATTTGTGACACGTAATAATAATAATAATAATAATATAATAATAATAATAATAATAATAATAATAATAATAATAATTTTTTGATACATTTTGAAACACACATCTTGATGTAGAATAGATTTTGACAATCAAGGTCTCATAATTATTATTATTATTATTATTATTATTAGTAGTAGTAGTAGTAGTAGTAGTAGTAGTAGTAGTAATAGTAGTAGTGGTAGTAGTAGTAATAATAATAATAGTAGTAGTAGTAGAGGGTCAGGATTTTTAAACAAACCCAACTTTCTGGCGGCACCATGGTCCTGGAGTCATAGGACACGTTTGAGATATTAGAATAGAACTATACATGATTTAAGAAAGATGATTTATGTAGGAAACGGTTGAAAATATGGAAATACTTTACACATGTGACGCGTTTCTATCATACACCATGTGCATGCGTCAACAAAACTCCAAGCGGTTTAATTATGGAATCACGGGATACAGCCAACATATTTAACGATATTTAACGAATCTATAACCTAACCTAACGACTCGTAATGGTTTATTCATATGTTATTTGGCGGAGAGGCCCCCTAAAAATATTAATAATTCAAGTAATCCAACCTATAAAATACCAACCTAAAAGCTTATCTAACGCAATTTAAGTAATCTGATCTGTGAAAGAATGAGTGCCCAAAATTAAATAGTAAGTTCAGAATGTATACAGTTAATTAGTTCATACTCTATATTGGTTGCTTCGGAACACGTGTTTGTTGTTGCATAGAATATTCGTTAAAATCAATATGGCTGCCACGTCTTCATGCTACGTATGTAGTTAAATATCATATAAAAGGTATTGAAGTAATCGTTAGGAAAAAATGTAAAAATCATTGTAAATGAGAAATAAACTGAAAAATGAAATCCTAAGAATAAAATTGGACTGGAGTTTAAGAAGGAATTAAAAAGAAGTTGCTCCACTGCTTAGGATAGTGATGTATGGAGAGGTTATGTCTTAAACTTTCGGATTTCAATAGTGTCAATAGTTAATCTTTGCTTAACTGGTAAAGGTGAAGTGATCCCATTACAGGGTATAGGGGACCATTAGGATAGTAGGTGGTTAAGGCTTCCACTTTTTCTAGACAATCGGCACTTGATGTTATCGGGTTGTCAGCCCTGCATTGACGGCCGCCTTTACTCCAGAACAAGCGTCTGATACTCATTTCCGTTAGAGGCTGAGTTAACTCCAGGGCCATGGTGCCAAAGCAGGTTTGGGTAAGTTTAAACATCCGACCCCACTGGGATTCGAACCCTCGACCGGTTTGTAGCATATTGCCTTAACCAACTAGGCTAAGACGTGCAGAAATAGTAAAATGCATCGTGTCCACAAATATAGTATCATACTCGTACTTTAAACTACTACTACGTCGCTTTGGATAATCGTATCTAAATGAAGTTGGTGACAATCAAAAGAGAAACTCAAAACGTTTTTGCTATACCTCATAGACATTGAATGCTGCCCCCACGAGTGACGCTGCAAACATCGAGGCGATAATCCCATTCACGCCACACGCCCTCCAACGTATGTGAAGAAATGGACTGGTTGGAAGCAATGATACGAAGCTGTATTTCTTGTAGGTTTTGAGGCAATGGGTGTACATAGGCACGATTCTTTATGTAACCCCGTAAAAAGAAGTCACAGACCATCAAGTCAGGTGACTTCGGCGGCCACTTGTAGAAAACATTATCATCTCCGGCACGTCCAATCCATCTTCCTGGAAGCCGGTCATTCAGATGCTTCCCGAACATGCAAATGCCAATGAGGAGGTGCTTCATATTGCTGGAAAATATATTCATTGCCTTCTTGTTGTTCCAATTGTGGAAATAACCATTCAGTGAGCATATCAAGATAATTTGCAGCGTTGACAGTGGCCTCTAGAAAGAAAAAATGGGCCTTAAACTTTATGTTTCGATACGGCACAAGACATTCACTTTAGGGGAGTCTCTTTCAACTTCCACAATGGTGTTTGGATTCTCACTTCCACAATGGCGTTTGGATTCTCACTCCCCCAAATCCTAACATTATGCCTGTTCACTTTTCCACTAACGTGGAAAGTTCCCTCATCACTGAAAATGATTTTTTTTCTGACAGTTCTTCATTATCCTCCATTAGTACCATGAAATGCTCAGAGAAATTTAATCGCTTTGCATGGTCATCAGATTTCAACTTGTGCACTAATTGGAGTTTAGGGGTGGAACTTCAGTCGTGTACGTAGGATCTTAGATACGGTGGATTTAGGGATGTTTAACTGTTGACTAGCTCTACGGACAGACGCACAAATGCCTCCAGCACTTGATCCACAATTTCTGCATCGACAGATGGTGTCCCTGAATGGCCTATCCTTTGGATAAATATGCAGCCACGATCCACAAAATCACGGTACAACTTCAAAATTGACTTGTGTGTAGGAGTCCGATGTCGAAACGTTCGCCTAAAACCACGCTAGACCAGCACCGGATTCTGCGTGATGTGATATTTCAAAACACACCAACTACGTTCTTGGGGGTTCGCCATAACTCCTTAAAACTTATTTCATAACTTCTTTAATAACAACACAATTTCAAAAGCACAGCAAACATTCACATTTAACCTGTCTGATAAATATCCACCACCCATATCGACCACAAAAACATGATTAAATTTAGTTTAGTTTCTGTATTGTTGTCCATTATTCTCCATTGTTAACATTGTTAACATGCACAAAACGTTTTGAGTTTCTCTTTTGATTATCACCAATTTCATTTAGATACGATTATCCAAAGCGACATAGTAGTAGTTTTAAGTATGATACTGTATTTGTGGACACGGTGTATGTTGAAGAAGGTGTTATTGTAGTAGTTACGTTACCAGAATTTGTAGCAGCAATAGCAATTTATTTAATGACGTTCTTTATCATCTGACGTTACTCACGTCGAAAGTAATACCTGTGCATGAAAAAAAAACTATAAAATGTTGCGCAGAGAGCTCTTAATTCAAACTTGAAGTTCTTTTACAAGCCGAAAATCTACGGCACACAATCCAAGACTTGAATTTCATTCAGACGAAGCTAAATTAATTATTTTTGTGCCGAGAAAGATTCTTGGCAGCTGAGTGAATATGAAGGGCTTAGGGCAGTAACATGATAAGCCACATTGTGTTAATAAATGAGATATCAGTATCTATCTATAGTAATTCTGCCCGAGAGCAGGTCTTTTCGCTGCAATCATAGCATTTCCATGCTATGCTTTGTAGCTTTACTGTATAGGGAATTATAGGTATGGCAGCTTCCGTTGCTTTCTACCGGTGAAGGATGATGATGATAATGGTGATGATGGCCGGATGATTTTCGGGGATCATTGGGCCCTAAGCGTCCTGACATTTGTCTTACAGGTGAGGAAAAACTCCGAAAAAAACCTCAACCAGGAGTCTGCCTCGACCGCGAATCGAACCCGGCCCCGCTGCGTGACAAGGCAGCACGCTACCTCGAGACCACAGCCGTGGACGTATCTCAATATAAAATCAGATAAATGTATTGAAATAACCATAAAATTATTTGTAAGTGCGGAAGTGATGAGTTAAAACTTACAGACACACAATGTATTAACAACAATTCTGCCCAATTATTATTTATAACTTGTGAAACAAAATCGTTATACTTCAGTAAGAACAATACCGGTATGTGGCTTATCATGTTATTGCCCTAAGCCCTTCATATAATTCCGTGAATCTCGTAATCAAAGTCTAGTTTGGTGTACGGGACGAAGTTTGGACTAAAGAGAGAAAGTTAAATAGACATTGAGGAAATTTAGCATTGATGGTTCCTGTCCTATTTTTTGTTGCCAAATTCCGCCATTATATTGAAATCACGCAGGGAACGTGTCATGAATAAGCTAATGACTGTGCAATTTTTTTTTCAATGGGCTTGGTATGTGTGCCGTTCGATTTCCTATTGATCTAAGCAAATTTTTTATCTCGACAAACTATTCCGATTTTATTGTGTAGTTTTCTTTTCCTTCCTGTTCATTGTTTATTTTTTCAATCACATACCATTAGACAAAGGTGTTTCTAGGAGCACGTCCAACATATTATCTAATTTAACTACGTACTTTCTTTTCTCTCTATTTGTATTACCTCTCCTTTTGGAGATACTTTTATGTGCCCCACGTCACACGGGCCTTACAGTGACACGATCTATTGGGAGAGGATTTGAATCTCAGGATCACATCATTTATTTTTGACCACAAAAGGGAAGACCTCCTCAGATGAGTGATCAGCTCAATGCCAGGGCCACTTCCGTCCTGGCTACATCTCCCATGACTAACTACTTGGTCAACGGAATATCTTATTTAATAACTTTACTGATGCTAAGAAATTGGGACTTGACCAATAAAACTAAATACGTATATGTTCACACATAGAAATATATTAATTATATAATGGAAATGAACATTTAATGACAAAGAAGGGAAATTTTGAAGAAGTGGCTGATTTCAAATACAGTAAAACTTGCTCAAAGCGGAATCGCAAGGGACCAATTTTTTTCCCACATTGGACAAAATTCCGCTTTATAAAAAACTAAAACTTGCTAATAATCTTAGATTATAGAGTACCGTATATGTCTTTTTTACGTACCATGGATTAATTGTAGTTCCGCTGCCTTTAAAAAGTGAAGTATAGTAGGCTACGTACGAGCGACATCGACGGTAACGCGCAAAAATATGGTCCCATTTCGTCAGCGTTAAAAATGTCTCTTAGGCGCGTATCCTGAAATTCAAGTATGCAGTTTCGGTTTTCACTCACTAACTACACTTTCGTCCACATCCTTTGATTCCACTCAAATTTCATTCCACACTACATTGTGTCGTCTTTTAAAACTGTCCATAACCAACCTGAAGATGCCTTGAAATCATTATTCCCTAGGGATTTAGCAACAGCTAGAGCTTGACTTCGGAGCATTGGTCCGGAAATTTGAAGATTTATCTTTAATTACTTTCACTCTTTCGTTTAATGAGAATGATAAATACGTTTCAGCCATCTTTATTCCGTAAATTCAGAACACTACCTCTGAAAGATCGGTCTCAGAACTTAACTAATTTAAGATTTTACAGTGCAATGGTTATTTACAAGACAGGTATCTGTATTTCGCATAACGGATTTGCAGTGAGGCCGTAAGAAAATTTCAGGTACAGGTAGAATCTATACTTAACCGGCGGCAGGAATCATTCCTTATAATTTTTTTGGCCTAACGGGAATTCAATGAAGTGGAAACTAATTTATTTCTCTCTGTGTCTTTCCGCTTTATACATTTTTTCATCAATTGTCTAGAAAGATCCTTCCGTTTCCGCGTTGAAAAGATTCCGTTTTATGCAAAATAAATACACGTAAAATTACTATTATTTCGCCGGGACCAATAAATTTGTTCACATTGGACATATGTCCGCATTATTCACGTTCCGGATTAAACAAGTTTTACTGCACCTAGGAACAATAATTATAAATAAGAATGAGATGCAGAAAGAAATTAAACATAGATTCAATTCTAGAAATGCATGGTGTTATGCATTATTCAGCGATTTTTGTCCTCCCAATTTCTCTCAAACACATTAAACTGAAAATTTATAAAACTGCAATTCTCCCAGTTATATGGATGCGAAACAAGGACTCTTACTTTAATGAAGGAGAAAATATTATAGGATTATTTGAGAATAAGGTTCTTATGAAATATTTTGGACCAAAGAGAAATAAACATACAAGTGAATGGAGAAGAATACACAACATTGATGTTTATAAGAAACCAGATATAATAAGAACAGTTAAGTCTCGTACACTGGAATGGGCAGCAGATGTGGCACGAATGGGTGATAAAAGAGGAGCATGAAGATTTCTTGTAAGAAAACAGAGGAGAAAACCGCCAGTTGTAGGCAAAGAATGAGGTGGAAGAATAACATTAACCGTGATTTGAGGAAAATACAGGGGATGAATGGAAAACATTAGCTCGGGATAAGGATATATGGAAAGCTTATGTCTGCGCGGCCATGAACCTACGGGTTTGATAGTGCCAGTGAGTTAGTTAATTAATATTAGAAGATGAATTAGTCCTTTATTTCAAATAGGCTATATTTATTTATTTATTTATTTATTTAAAGTGTTTTTCAGGAACTGAACACATTTGAATAATAAGTGCAGAGAAAACATGCTTTGCCCATTTAGGGTATTACTACATTTCTCCAGTGAATTCTCCTAATGAATTGATTTAGCATCACATCGCTGAAGGACTGGCTATTGTATACGAGAAAACGTGTTACTTACGTTCAGAAACGCTATTCTCTTCTCTTCGTAGTTTAGTTCTTTAGTTCTTTATTCAGATTGGGAGGGCAGACTGCCTGACAACCGCGATTTGAAATATCTATTGCGCTATCCCAGTGATATGGAGATGAATGGAATGGAAATCTACTCTACGATGTTACATAAGCTGTAGGTTGTCTTCTAGGTCCGACACACCAGGTTTTACTCCCTTACTGTCATTTTTGTGTTCGGCCTATGGCCGCTAGAGGTGATTACTACTCACCGTTGACCTCTTCTGAGTTATTATTATTATTTATTTATTATCCGAAATTTTAAACCCTACATATTTCAACTAAGATATATTAGGGTTATAGTTTGTGTCAAAGTACGATACAACATACAATTTTATCTAAAAATAAAGTTTTTATGAACCTTATTTATATAATATCCTCAACTCGTATCTAACTCAGGGTCGGGTCGAGGGATGAGATGAGATGAAACTCCTATATAGAGATCTGTGAATGACAAGGGTACCGGCCGACTACACCTGACGCACCATCAAGGGGGCAGATGAACGAAATAAAACGAAATGGAGAGACCAGTATGGTGAAATGCTGGGATGAAATTGGGACAGGAAAAAACCGGAGAAAACTCCGAGAAAAACCTGCCCAAGTTCCGTTTCGTCCTACACGATACCCACATGGAGTGACCGAGACTCGATCTCGGTACCCCAGCGCGCTGGGTAGTAATCCTATCAAGCGGCCATAGGCCGAACCCAAAATGACAGTATGGGAGTAAAACCTGGTGTGTCGGACCTAGAAAACGACCTACAGAGTAGACTTCCATTCCATTCATCTCCATATCACTGGGATAGCGCAATAGATATTTCAAGTCGCGGCAGCGATGAAAGGCGAGCGTCTAACCGCTTGCGCCACGGAGCCGCCTTGAACCTAATTTGTAATATATTAAAAATTTTGTAGTTATTTTCTGTCAAAATTACTTCTGTAATGGGTGGTTCACTTAAACTTATTTAGAAGACGGGTGATATCGAACCTTCCATTCCAGGACAAAGGACAATCAAAGATACCACAAACACAACTTGATTTCTCTCTCTAATGTTGAATCGCTGAAGGTGTTGGCCAAATTTTCCGTGACCAGTTAGGAATTTGCGTTTTTTTTTATTTTTCATGCTTCGGTTCATGAGGCAGTACCCTTGGTTGTCACCAGCTGGATCTCCGCAACCAGATATTTTTAACACCTGTGGATTGACAACCAAACTATTTCTTTCCTAACATGAGATGAGGTGAAGGATGATATGAAATTAATTAATTAATGAGAAATTAAGTAACACGAAGAGGAGGGATGGAGGAATGGAACGTGTTAATGGGATGAAATTCGGGAAATGGGAGAACACTGTGAAAACTCGAAAATTCCTGTACGGTCCAACATAAATACCCCTCTGGTATTCGAACCTGGGATCCCAGTCCTGGCTGCCACGCACGTTAGCCATGCGTCATCTCTCTGCAAATTGTTATTTACATTACAAGGATTGAAAGATGTTTTAGGGATGAATTTTGGAACAAATTTGTAAAATATTGCCAATTCTTGTAGTGTACCGTACATTAAATGGGGACCTGAATTCCAAAACATGCCAAGTCATTTTTTTTTTAATTTTCAGGAGAAACATAAAACTGTTTAATCTAGTTGTTATTAGGTACGGGATATTGAAAAGGGAACGCAATTATAAATGTGAACTTTTAAGAAATGTTTAAAAATAAGTTACTTTTTGTATTAATTATAATAATGAATTCTAAATCATACCACTCCATGGACATAGCATGGTTAAGAGTTGAAGTATTTTTATTATGTCAATAAATATGGGAAAGAGTGTGACATAGAAAGTTTTTGTGATTCAGGACCATAGACTGAGACATTACCTTAGCTATGTTGTATTTAACTCAATTTGCCATATTTTAGAGTTAGCAAATTTTCGAATTCAGGTCCCCAATTTTATTTCATATTCGAGATTATTTTTTCCCGTTTTCTCCTGCCATAATTTCATTCCACCACCATTTCTCCATACTCATCTCAACCATTTCGTTCATCTGCCCCCTTGATGGTGCATCAGGCGTGGTCGCCTGGCACCCTTGTCATTCGCATACCTCTATATAGGGACTCATCTCATCTCATTCCTCGATCCGACCCTGAGTTGGACATCAGTTGAGGATATTTTAATTTTATTTCGATAATTCCATTATTAAATAAATATATATATATATATATATATATATATATATATATATATATATAATCATGTACTGTTACTGATAAGTTACCCATACATTTGCTCACAATCAACTTCTATTACATCCTGAAAAGTCTACATTTGAACCATATTATATATAGTTTGACAGTCTCTTCCGCCTTACGTCAGAGACTGTCAAACTATAACATCATTAAAAAGCAACCTAAAAAAGACATTTAATAACAAACTAACTGATACACCTCACTGATAGTATTTTTTTAGCAATTAATAATATTAATTTTATAAAAATAGTACATTGACAAATATTTTAAGTTGGTGTTTTAAATATTGATAACTGACAAGTTAGTTTATTATGTCTCGTTATTTTATTTGTAAATTTTTTTTCATGTACAATAGATTTGGGACCGTGTACCGAACAATTTAACTTATCTTTTTTTTGTGTACATTTTGTTATTAGTTTAATTTTTAATTTTAATTTTCATTAACATTATTATGCTATATATATATTACTTTAATAGCCAGATTTTAATTTAGATTTTAATATTAGAGTTAATTGTGATTGCTTTTATTTTTTTGAGACAACTATGATTTGTCTTACAAACAAAAGACGTGTACCTAAAAATTCTGAGCGTAATTATAATCAATCATTCGTAGTTTAGGCTTACCAGTTACAGGAAGCAAACGTTAATAGTGGATTATAGTAATTCAGGCATCTTGTATCGAAAATTTGGAAACAACAAACCAACAAGGAACCGTCAACCATTGCATGCCGAAACCTATCTTGAAATTTCTCCCAGAGAAACGTAATAATATACCAAAGGCGTGTGAAAAAAAACATATATATATATATATATATATATATATATATATCTGCTGTTTTTAACTGCAAGGTACAAAATTCCAGCGCCAAATCTCTCATTTAAAATTGGGGGAAGTAATACAACTCCTGAATTGGCGGTTTGGATAACCCTTACTAACTACCGTCCGCGCTGCATCCCGCCTCACTGCACTCCGTTTCACTTGTGTAGGGAGTCCATTAGCTTCACACAGTGGGTTGTCATTGCTGGATTTTTGGCTTCGATCTCTTATTAAAATATTCCATCTTTATTATCATGAATTGTTTGTAAGAATAACAATCATATTATTATCAATAATTCAATTATGGCGAGATATTGGATGCCTTGCAGTTAAAAAGGCATATATTTTTTGGACACGACCTCAGTATATCATAACGTTTCTCTGGGAGAAATTACAAGGCAGGTTTCGGCCTGCAATGGATGATAGTTTCCTTCTAGGAGACAAAATTGCAGTTTTAACGAATTTTTTACTTAACTTAATTCTATCGATTTTCACTATTGCTCTGGATACTTTTTTATTTTTAATGTTGAATTTTTTGCCTAAAATAACCTAAATATATTTTACATACACATCATAATTTTAAACCGGAATATTCCTAATTCTTTTTGGGTGGGCCTGGGCTACCTGCTGGCTACGCCACTGCTGTGTCTGGAACTTTTTTCGGGGCAGTGGGTAAAAAGGCGGGCCGTGTGGTAATATATTCATGAAGTGACGTGGATTCGGCGAGAATAACTGTGGAGAAGCAAAACGTTGCAAAATACTCGCAGCACTGACCTAGGTGCCCAATGTTTCGATTGACTGTGACACTGTACTCCAAGGTCGGATTTGGTTCCTTGCGCAAGTAGATAAATGCTTGAAAAATACAGAGCAGCGATGGATTTTATTTAATCAATTATGTAACACTTTTCTTTACATTGCAATAAATATACCTAACATTGTAGCTTTTATTTGTTACTGATTAATTAAAAAGAAACAAATATTAAGTACAAGTTTTATGGAATGTTATAGCACTTCGAAGAGTTTAACTCTTTATCAAGTGCCTGATTTACCAATTGGTATCTCAAATAATATTTTAAAATTAAATTTACATAATTGCTCCCAGTTGCCAGGTCTCTGGAAATTTCCGGAGATGTTTGAAATTTTATTAGAATATCATCTTCTTTTATCATATAATTAAGGGTCACAGGTGATAGTACACTTAACGATCCCAAATGAAAAATAATAATAATTATATATATATATATTTATATCTCATTAATTGATTTAATTATATATGTAACCATTCGTGCGCCAGGAGAGTCCTTAATCCTAAACAAATCTAAGGCAAATATGAAGGATACTGATTATGAAGGTCGTATGATGTTCGGGGATCATTTGGGCCTCAAAGTGTCCCCCTGACATCTTTCTTACAGATGAGGAAAAACCCCGAAAAAAACCTCGTCCAGAAAACATGTCCCGACCGAGACTTGATATTGGACTCGCTGCATGACGACTTCGAGGCTACAGCGGTGGACAAATTAATAATATACTTTTTGAACATTTATATAAAAACCTAAAGTAACGAAAAAAACTAATTGAAGAATCAAAAGTGATCATACAGTTGAATTGTTGACGAAATCATTAAAAAAAAATTAATAATATATTGTAGGGATCTTTTTGATGTTATTACTGCTTCTGTTCTGCGGGACATGGAACATTGCAGTAAAATTAGATTTTTGGCGCCATTTGTCCCATTAAAGATGTTTTCAATTCTTGTTCGAAGGGTATAGAACTATAGATCTTCCTCGAATTTTTCTTTTAAGATTATCCCAAACCTGCTCTGTTGGGTTAATGCCAGGAGATTGCCTTGGAAGTTACACGTAGTTTGTGCATTGTAAAGAATCCAAAGTCTGCTACTGAGTGCTGTAAAAAAATCGATTACGCAGCAAAATTGGACATTTGGATGTAGCAGTTCATCTGAAACGAAAATTTAAAATTTGCTCTAGTGGTCGCAATTTTCTTTTTCGCAACCAAACTCAAAATATGTCATTACGGGAAGGCATTTCTGTAAAAATCAGTGAAATTCGATTCAGCTTAACTCTCTCCCTAGAACAGTAAAAGACGAATAAGACATTCGTAGGTAGTAGTATAATGTTTCAATTTTAAATGTGTACCTTGCAAAACAGTCGTCCTCAACTATAATAACTTATGTTATAAACGTCGTCACACTATTAGAATTCTAGGCCTTTCAAAGACATGCTTCATCATCAGGAATTCTTATGGTACTGAAATTCCTGAGGAGTAAGCATGTCTTTGAAAGGCCTAGATTTTAATAGAATAATAGAAGTTGTTATAGTTGAGGACGACTGTTTTATAAGGTACATTTTTTTTCAAATGCCCCAGGTTTGTCTTTCGACATTCCTGGTTTCTCTCCTGGCATGGCGTAGGCCTACTTGTAAACCACTTCTGAGGTTGGGGCGCCTAGAAGGCGGGGTTACGTTGCCCCGATGATATGATGGTGATGATGATGATAATGGTGCGCCAGGAGAGTCCCTAATCTTAAGCTTAACCTAAGATGAATATGAATGATGATGATTGCGATGGCCATATGATTTCGGGGACCGTTTGGGCCTTAAAGTTTTCCTGGCATTTGTCTTACAGGTGAGGAAAAACCCCGATAAAAAACTCACCCAGAAAAACTGTCCCGACCGGGGATCGAACCCGGGCCCGCTGCGTGACAAGGCAGCACGCTACCCCAAGACTACAGCGGTGGACAGGTACAAATTTAAAACTGAAATAATTTTAACCTCAATGGTGTTGAAACATGATTATTAAACGTATAGTATAATGTTACCAGGGATATTACTACTATTGCTGAAATTGTTAGGGGGGGGGATCAATCGAATAATATAAATGGAATGATTATTTATTTTGGTAAAAATCCTAAAAGGCAGGGGCATCCCAAGGGAAACCGTTAAAGTGGGAAATGAAGTGCTTTCACTACCAGACCATTGAGACCGAGCAACAAATGATTATCTCGTTTTTAATTAGTATTTTTCGCCATTTTTTGTTTGTTTTGTTTTGTTATCTATTTTCGGGTTTAAGGCAATTGCATTTTGTTCAACTATATTTTCTTATATCTTTCACGAATTAAAATCATTACTTACTTACTTACTCACTGGCACTATCGAACCCGTAGGTTCATGGCCGCGCGGACATAAGCTCTCCATACATCCCTATCCTGAGCTAATGCTTTCCAATCATTCCCTGTATAATCTACTTCCCTCAAATCATAGTTAATGTTGTTCTCCCACCTCATTCTTGGTCTACCAACTGGGCGTTTTCCCTCTGGCTTTCCTACAAGAAGCTTCCATGCACGTCTTTTATTCCCCATACGCCCAACATGTCCTGCCAATCGCAGTCTACGAGACTTAACTGTTCTTATTATATTTGGCTTCCCATAAAGACCATGTAGTTCATTGCTATGTAGTTTTCTCCATTCACCTGTCTGTTCATCTCTCTTTGGTCCAAATATTTTTCTAAGTACTTTATTCTCAAATGCTTGTAATCTCCTTTCCTCCCTTAAAGTAAGAGTCCATGTTTCGCACCCATATAATATAACTGGTAGAATAATAGTTTTATATATTTTCAGTTTAACGATTTTTGAAAGGAGTTTGGATATGAAGAGTCTCTGCAATACATAATAGCACGCATTTCCAGAATTGAGCCTATGTTTAATTTCTTTGTGCATCTCATTCCTATTTGTAATTATTGTTCGTAGGTATTTGAATTCAGCCACTTCCTCAAAATTTCCCTCATTTGTCATTAGCTGTCCATTTCCATTATATAATGTATTTCTACGTGTGAAAATCATTATGAAAATAATTTTTTTTTCGTTAATACACTGAAAAATAGCTAGAAAAGTTTAGGATATTTACATCCTATATTTTATGGTGGGATAAAAATATATCCAGGAGGACTAAAAAAGCATACAAGTAGAGCATTGGTTGAAATGTATGCTATGATTGTGAGGAATGGACAATGGACAATATAAATGTAGTAAAAGAAGAATTACAGCCGTAGAAATGGATTATATAAGAAGTGAAAAGTTATCTAGACTAGAAAGAATTAAAAATGAAGAAATAAAGAGAAGAAATAATGCAGAACAGATTATTATAAATAGGATACAGAAAAAATAATGGAAGTGGTTTGGACACTTAGAGAGAATGAAGGAATAAAAATGGCCAAATAAATATTTAAATGGAGAAGGAAGCGTGGCAGATCAAGAAGATCGTCGTATGATAACATCAGGGAAGCTGTTTTTGTACGCGGACTTCAAGAAGAAGATGTTCAAGATAAAGATTGGAGACTAGCAAAATACTTGCTACTACTTCTATGAATGAAAATGAAAAGAAAAAACGCATGCAAGTATCTCTTATGTGTAATAACTCCTGCTTGAGACATGCAGAGCTCACTCTCTCTTTGGAGGAGGCATTTTTCTTCGTGACTAGTCATTTTTTTTGTAAGTCACAACTAAATATTTGAACAAATCCTTCCCATTTTATACAATACCCAGCATGCACTGCTACGCCTAAATGCATGAAATATGATTTTTAAATTTCTGTTTCAGGTGAATTCCTACTCTCCTAATGGTTCTGAGTGTATCTATTATATCCATCCATAGTAATTCTGCCCGAAGGCAGGTCCTTCACTGCAATCATAGCATTTTCATGCTATGCTTGCAGCTTTACTAGGGAATTATGTAGGTGTGGTAGCTTCCCGTTGCTTTCCACACCGGTGAAGGATGATGATGATAATGGTAAGGATGATAATGATAAGGATGATGGCCATATGATTTCGGGGACCGTTTGGGCCTTAAAGTTTTCCTGACATTTGTCTTACAGGTGAGGAAAAACCCCGATAAAAAACCTCACCCAGAAAAACTGCCCCGACCGGGGATCGAACCCGGGCCCGCTGCGTGACAAGGCAGCACGCTACCTCGAGACCACAGCAGTGGACAAGTGCATGAAATATGATTTTTAAATTTCTGTTTCAGGTGAATTCCTACTCCTAATGGTTCTGAGTGTATCTATTATATAATAATAATAATAATAATAATAATAATAATAATAATAATAATAATAATAATAATAATAATAATAATAATAATAATAATAATAATAATAATAATAATAATAATAATAATAATAATAATAAATAATAATAATAAATATATTGTTATTTATTTTTTTATTGCGGATGAGCCCGTGTAGGACTACGCAAGTAACTTAGAGGCGTTTCCTTTGAGCCCAAATTTCTTTCATTCTTTTGCTATGAGCTTGTTTTCTATCATCTGTCCAAGTTGTTCCAGTTTTTTTCTTCGGTTTGTCCTCTTGGTCAACTTGCCCTTATTCACCTTAATTGTAAATATATCTCTGTTTGGGATATCGTCTTTAGTAATTCCTGCCAATTTTAAGTCATTTTGACTTCATCAATCCACTTCCTAGTATCCACTGGAGCTTTACTTCTGTTTTCGTAGAATTCCATTATCTGTAAGCCTATTTGAGTTCATTCGTTTAATATGGCCATAAAATTTTAATCTTCGTTTTCTAATATCACTATGAATGTCTGTATATATTTTTATTTCCTTTTTACTTCTGAGTCTAAATGCTTCACCTATGACTTATGGACCTAAAACCTTTCTTATAATTTTGCATTCTTTTCTCACTATATTTTCGATATCTTTTTTTTCTGTTCAAAATTAATGTTTCTGCTCCATAGAGACACTCTGGTTTATTTACAGTGTTATAGTGTCGTAATGTTGTATGTAAATATAAGGATTATTTATTATAAGTGTTCTGAGTAAGCCGAAATGCTTTTCCATTTTTTGGCATCTACTTTCATTGGCTTCAGTTTCAATTCCATTTTCCTGAATTACATTATTATTATTATTATTATTATTATTATTATTATTATTATTATTATTATTATGTCGGAACGTCCTCGGAAGAGATGGTCTTAGATCTATTAGTGAAGACGGAACAGGCAACTCTTGCCTAAACCAGGAAGTGAAGAAGATTATTATTATTATTATTATTATTGTTATTATAGATAGCGGCTAAACACTCGCCGAATATCTGAAAACGTGTTTGTACGAAGGTATACATGACTGTTAAGAGTGTTTTTTTTAAATTTCGGATTTTAAATAAATCCTCATTTCTAATGGTCTAATCCTCGCTGACTTTTCGCTAATACCTACCTCCGTTATTTTAATAGCATATACTGAGTTTAGTTGTGGAATATCACTAGAGCGATTTTTAAATTTTCGTTCCTGTTATCTCCTACACTCTTCTATGAAAAAAGGACTCAGAAAAATGAGATAAAGAAGAATATTTCTGAGATAATAAAAATAATTATTTCTCAAATTGGTATCTATAAATACAATTATGATAAAAATATGGGCTGTTACAATGACATTATACATTTTATCATCTCCACTTAGTGGTTTTACAACATAATGGATAACGGCTAAACACTCATCATACCTGAAAACTTGTATGTACAAATTTTCATGAAGAGAGGTTGAATGAAATAGAAGTATATATTAATCTCAGATATACCAACATCCGTATATATATATATATATATATATAACATTCATACATACCAAAAGAAAAATGGCTTCGAGTACCTAGGAGTATGATGTCGAGAAGATTAACATAGAGTGATGCAGATAATAGGGATTTATGGAGGAACAAAATTTACAATGGGTTGTATTGTATAGAAATTCTTAATAAAGAAGAAAAATATAGATTCTGTTTTTGCGAATATTTAAAACATGAATAACTCATAGCGAAAAACTAACTAGATAGTAAAGAACAATACAATTTATAAAAAAAAGGGAAGCAAATTGAATACCAAAGGAACTGAAAAAGTTGAAAATGCAGGTATAACTTGGGAAATTAATTTTATTGTGTGTCCTTGTGGAGGTCTCATGATGTCAAACAAGGAAAAACATCACTGGAGGAACTTAACCTTGAAAGTCCTTGATTCGAACAACGCATCATCTCCGGTTCAGGAAATTTTAAATCCAAACCCATGACTCAGCTACAAGCCGAAAAGGATGGAAAATTAATTGCGTAGAAGAGAACCGTAAAGGAATAGAATAACACCAAGTGTAATTGTTTATGTTTTATGTTATTAAAGCGCTTATTTGTTGGTATTCAAGCGAACAAACCATATTTATCAGCGGATTACATGGAATTTAAATTACCATAATCAAGTTTTCGAATTTTAACACAGTTTCAGTGTTTGGTCTTGCATAATTCACCAAACAATATTATTTCTATAATTTTATACATGTAGATAGTTTAATAATCGTAATACAATGCAATAAATGGGGTCATAAAAATAAATTTTGGTAAACAAATGTCATCTACAATCAAATTGACTGCAAAATCAGGACTGATTAAATTGGATACTAAATTCTAATATCAAATCAAAATTGCAAGCGGCACAGATGATTATTTTTACGTCCGCTTCTAGGTTTGATATACAAGCAAAAATAACGGATATACGCAATACATTAAACGTTCAAAATACAGTTGAAGAAATTCAGAATTATCAAAGCAATTGGTCAGAACATGCCCAATGAATGGGCCCATCGCGCTTTCCTAAATTAGCATTGCAGTATCAACTTAAATAACTTCGAGATAAAAAAAATACCAAAATTAAGATGGATTGATCAACCACATCTTGCGATCTCACAGGAACAGGCACAAACGATCTAAGCAAGTTCATGAATGATGAAAAATCGCCCTGGAGAATATATATGTTAAGTACCTTGTCTCTGGTCCTGAGGGTCGTTGGTTCAAACCCGGCCAAGATTGATAGACTTTTCATAATGATATAAAAATCCAATTTACAATTCCTCCGGGAGGAACTGTGAGCCGTAAGTCCCGATTCTGAAGATTTTCGGGTTCTAAAAGCACTTCTGAACATAATTCAATCTGCCTTTCCCATCAAAGTAATGCACCTCAGTTTCCTACTAGATGTTTCTTTGAGGCAAAGAGCTAACCACTTGTCATTCGCATAAATCTGTAGGGGCATAAACGTAATTCAATTACCTTGGTTCAGTAACTCCCTTAAGAGAACAACCTTGCCCTACATGGAAATGTACAGTTATAGACACAAAAAGTGTCTGAGCAAGTGCGAACAGCAACGGGAAGTTACCACACCTGTAATTCCCAAGTAAAGCAGCAAAGTATAGCATGAAAGTGCTATGATCGCAGTGAAAGAGCTGCCCTAGGACACAACACTATAGAATAGACACAAGAATTGTAGGAAAACCAAATGGAAATCGCTGGGTAGGAAAGTCAAGAATGGGATAGGACAATAGGTTTAATAATTATTTAAGGAAGATGAATTATACTTAAATCGCAGTTAGAATAATTAGCTATATTTGCCATAGGTGATGTTGAAAATGACATCCTCGTACAGTCACACATTTATAATATATATATGTTTGTATTGTTTATTTATTTATTTATCTATTTGTATTATTTCATTTTGTAGATGAGAATTCTTTGACATAACCAAATATTTTGTTTTGTTCATTAATTTCTAATCGCAATTTCCTATTATCAATAGTTTGTTCCACTAAATACTAAATGTTTCACAAACGTCCTTTTGACCTCTTCCCAAAATGACAACATAATGTGCAGAGGCTAGAATCTAGATATAGGCCTAATTATTGACTTGATAATAGAATTAGGAAATATAAAATAATAATAAAAAAATATAGATATATCTAGAAACCGTTTGTTGAAAATATTTTAGAGTTAATTTTCTAAAAAAATAATAGGTAATACATTTTTTATTAACGATAATTTATTCTCTTCAATACAGAGGGTTGTCTCCAGTCGAAGAATATCAAAATATAAAATAGGTTACAATATTGACATCTAAAATCCACAAAGATATTATTTTTCAGAACTCTAAAACTGTTTATGATGTTACGCCATTTGTCTCTATATTGTACATCATCTTCCACTACACCAAACCTCTCCATTGACATACAGTATGCACATTCTGTATCCAGATAATAGCAGGTCGTCCTCTTCCTCCTCTCCTCTTAACTTCCCATTCTTGTACAATTCTGGGTATTCTTCCTTTCTTCATTCTACGTACATGTCCGTATCATTCTAGTCCTTTCCTTTTATATGTGACGACACTGTTATTCTTTCACATCCATAAGGCGTCATATTTCTGTGTATATTATTTTATATTTCTTGGATATTCTGTCTGATCGTCTTCAGAAATATTTCAGGTTGTTATATAGTTATTATACTGTCTACAGAAGTATTCAGTAAGCTTATTATTATTTTTTATTTATATACAGAATTTTAATGTTTACACATCTTTCTGTGCCTAAAGTTTTATTTTTCTTCTCCACTCGTCTCTCTCCATCCATCCATGTCCTCCAGTCCTCTTGCTCTCATTCCAGTTCTTATTTCCTGCATCCACGAGTTTCGAGGTCTTCCTCCCCTCCTTCTTCCAGGTGGACACCATTCCAATGTTTTCCTGGGTAATCTTTCTTCTTGAATTCGTCGTACGTGCCCATACAATTTAATTGCTTATACCGTATATAATCTACTATTGAATAACCAATATTCATTTTTTCTCTTATGACAGTATTTCTTATTTTGTATAATTTTGAGCATCTTGTTGCTCTCCTCAAGAAATCCATTTCCATCGACATAAGTTTTTGTTCTAAGAGCTTATTATTATTATTATTATTATTATTATTATTATTATTATTAATAATAATTATTATATTTAATTTTAGGAAGTTATATTTTGAGGTTATTTTAATTATATTATTTTTGGTCTGGACATCTTACCTCAATATTAATGTTGATTTGTTCTTGGACATGTTTCAAAACAATTCTGTTTTATCGTCAGCTTTCCCAGAGTCTGGGAAAGATGTCCAGACCAAAAATAATATAATTTAAATAATTATTATTATTAATTATTTTTATTAATTATTATTATTTATTATTATTGTTATTATTATTATTTATTATTATTATTATTTATATTATTTATTATTATTATTTGGATGGGACAGTAGGGGCTGTATATCGGAGTTACGGACTGGACCGCGTTAGGTGAATATAGGGGCATTGAAACTATGAGTATCATAAACCTTAGAGTTAGTTAACTGTAATTGAATGTGTAGTTGGCGAGTTGGTTGCTGCAGTAAAGAAATGCAAATCTACAGTCTCACTGGAGACTCTACAGTAAATAAGATGAATGTGATTGAATTGGCAGTGTGATTACTAATGGAGTTTGTGTTCTTCAGGTGGGAATACTTCTCCGATAAAACAATATTATTCCCTCCAGTTCAATATTGTTACTACCTGCACCTCGATTACACAACCCTCTGCATCAATTAAATTAAATTAGTTGTCGACAGGTGAACATATCAGCCATAATATTGCAACACTGAGATAATTCTGTAAGCTTAGTTCAACGTATTTTCTAATTTCGCGGCGTTTTTCACACTTTATACTTTCATACGACTTTACAGTACACTCCCACGACCTTTGACAGTGAAGCATGAAGTAAAATATTAAAATAGATATCTGGCAGATGCCGTCGTCCCCAACTAGATTAAACATTTTTATAAACATTTTAAGAACTTTAGGCCATTCGAAAACTGGCTCCCATCATCAGCTTGATATGCGCTACTAACTTTTGTTGTCGTTTTGCGACGATTTTGACATCAGCTGCTTTCGAGCGTCGTCGGTAGCTACTGACTGTTGTTTTGTAATTTCGTATAGAGGGTTGTGTGAGTTAGTTGTGTTCTTATATAAAAACAAATCGTTGTTTACTTTAAAAATTCAAGTTCCTCTAATATGTTTATCTTTGATGGATTTATTTTTCCTTATTAATTATAGTAAGAGTGTATTTTATTGTATCCATGCGATGACCGGCGTCGATGACTTATTTAGTGTAGCTAGATTTCCCCCCCGCGTACATGAAATCTTTAAAATGCTCTTTGTATTTTATGTTAAAATTTCTGCTGGCTCTGCCTTTATAACATTTATTACAATATTCACATGTTAATTTGTAAAATCCTTTGTTGTTAAATGTACTGTTTTCTTCTATGTCGTTGCTTATTATGTTCACGAGAGTTAAATAAATGCTCACCACCTGTCGTACAGTGTACAGGATAGTTCATAATTACCCTTTAATGTGTCAAGAGTCTGCAGATTGTAATCTTTAGAAAGTGGAATGGTATGAAAATCCTTCTTGTTTTGCATACTTGCTAAAACACTTACTCAATATCCCACATGAGTGTCACATATGACAATTTTTATCGTTATCTAATTACGTAATGTTTGATTTAAAGTTGATGTGAGATAGTCGTGTGTTTTATGAATGTTTAACAGAAATAACATGTATATTTTACCAAACACTTGTTTGGTAATCCGAATATTTGACACTTCTTCATGCCAATGCACCATATATCAAAGCAGAATGGAACCATATCGTAAAAAGCTATCCCATCAATAATTATGTCAAATTTTCTTCTTCTGAGATAATACAAGAAATAAATTAGGTACGTGTTGGCGCAAGAACACTAAGGAATTTTGCGTAACCTTATGTTAGGTAAAGGTAAAGTGATTACGCAATTTTTAAAAATGTGATAATTAAGTCAAAAATACATCGAAATAAAAAATACATTTTTTTTATTTTCATCTACATATATCTACTCCCATTTAAGTGCGGGAAATTATATCAGGCATATGTTCATCTCCACTATCTCGGCAGACAATTACTCGGTCTATGAAGTTCTGACTGCTATGCAGTAACAGTTAACGATGAGCGTTATCGTAAAATGGCCAGAAACAAATTATGGCCTGCTTTGGGTGAAGTGGTTTCAGCAGGACGGGGCTACCTGTCACACAATAACCCTACTTCATGAAAAAATTCTCTCAGTCGTGACAACTTGGAATGGACTCCCAGATCTTGTGACCTTACTCCATGCGACTTCTTTTTATGGGGTTATGTGAAGTCCAAAGTCTACCTGAACAAACCACAAACAGTTCTCTAACTTAAGGAAGAAAGTCAACGTGTCATCAACAACATCAACAGAGATGTCTGTGAAATGGTCACCACGAACTTCGTAAACAGAGTAACTGCCAACCGAGACTGTGGAGATGGACATATGCCTGATACAATTTTCGAACTTAAATGAGAGTGTATGTAGATGAAAATTAAAAAAAAAATTCAATGCATGACTTATTGCATTTTTTAAAATTTCGTTATATATGAAAGACCCTACATTTATGAATAATTGAATTCATAGAAAATGTATAAATTCTGTAATGCATGGAGCCAAAAATTTACAAAGTAGAATACAATGCATAGAAATGAATTTACTTAGAAGAACAAATGGCTACACAAGATTGGATCGAATAAAGCATTTAGATATAAAGAAGAAAGTTAATATATCCACTGAAAGAAAAAAAAATCAAAGAATATAGAAGAGATAAATAGTTTAAATATGTAGAAAGAATTAATATAACAAGATTACCAAAAGCAGCATTTAACTACAAGCCAAGAGAATCAAGGAATGTAGGAAGGCCAGTGAAAAGATGGAGAGAACAACTGTGAGGCGGAACAGAAAATTTGCCTAGCCAATGAAGTGAAGAAGAAGAAGAAGATGGAGCCACAATTATTAATTCACGTATATTTATCCAGAGAACCCTCTAAAATGTGGAATTACATACAGATTATTTTATTACAAATAGGATTATATACACTAAATAAAATATTAAAATGATGATCTTGAAGAAGATTTTCGGGCTGTAGGCCGTGGTCGTGAAGCTCGTATTTCCCCGACGTTTCGCCAGAGATTGCATCTGGCATCCTCAAGGGTTGTCTTGAGACTGGCAATTCTGTTCTTGTTGTTGTTTGGCAATGTCTAGCATCGCTCAGTGCGCTGCACTAGAACCAGTTGCGGCTCCCTGGCAGCAATACCATAGTGATTATCTAGATGGAGTTTAACCACTTAACCCAATATATCTAGCGGCGTTTGTGTTCAGTTTATAAAAAAAATTGTAAAGGGAAGGTGGTGAAATGAGGTGTAATCCTACTAAAGCAGGGCATCGTAAACCACTCGGCGGACAAGCAGAGAGTCGGCAATTCTGTCCACTGTCTGTCCTATTTCTACGTTCACAGCGATGTGTTCGTAAGTTATATCTGCCTTCTGATTGGTCCGCGTTAGGGACTTCCATTGCTCCAATGAGATTGCTGTTTGATGGTCTAGTCTACATGAGTACAAAATATTAAAAGATTTTGGGATGGAAATTTCAGTACGAGGTACAGGAGTCAAAAGTAGTGGTATCCCTAGGAGAAGATCCAATCTGAAATAAGATAATACACAATAACAAATGCCTAGAACAAGCACAACATTTTAATTATTTAGATTGTGAAATATCTTATCAAAATAAAAAAAGATGTGAACAAGAAAATCACAAATTTTAAGAATAAAATAATACATCAAAAGCTAAATTAGTACAAAAATCCACAAGAATAAAAATATACAATAATTTAACATTACTTTTGTACGGCAGTGAGATTTGGACATTAAGAAAAATATACTGGAGCAGAATCAAAAACTACGGAAATGAAATTTCTCAAAAGGACAGGAGGATACACTCTTTTAGATACAAAAAAAAAAAGAATGAATAAATTTTAAAACAATTAGAAGTAGAATCAGTAGAAGAAAAAGTCAACAGATATAAATGGCTAGACCATATTAAAAGAATGAATAATTAAAAAATCCCAAAAATGATGATGTAATATAAACCTAAAGTATATCGAAGATCAGGAAGACCACTTAAAAGACTGGTAGATGGGGCCGAAACAGGTCTATAAATGCCTAATTCGTGACGGATGATGATGATGATTTTTGTTTTTCAGATGAACCTCTGACGAACAAGGCCTACAACTCAATGATATTAATACGCTGTTAGTTTATGCTGACTATTCTAACTCATGCCCCAAATGGGAGTCAATAACCAATCACGTTTCAGTGATTTCTGTTTTACAACCAATCACAGTCGTGTTTCACCAAATATTTATCAATGTTAAATTTACCATATTAAAGAAAGCTCCTCCTTTTTAATATTCTGAACAGGTCTGGCCATTATTTTGCAGTGACTGACTCTATAAGAAATCCGCTATACAGCTACCAGATTGTATATATAGTGCATGGATGTCAACACATAGCGCTTGCAGGAGTTAATATAAATAAAAACATTTGTAGCAATTGACTATACCACCAAAAAAAAGAAACCACTGTTTGCACTTTCTTAAGTGTATTTTTTCCCCAGGTAATAATCCAGAAAAAAATATCATCATCATCATCTTCATTCATGGATTAGGTTCTGTGGACCCGTTCCGACTTCAGCCCATCTCTTTCTAGGTCTGCCCACATCTCGGGTGTTTGCCTTTAGGTTTGTATTTGTTATATTGTTTGGATATCTATCTTCATTCGTTCTGTCTATGTGTTGCTTCCATTTTTGTTCTATATGATCCTTTTATCGTTATTGCAAATATTTTTCAAGTTCCTGTCTTATTTCTGTGTTCTTGATTCTGTCTTCCTTAGTGCACCTTTAACCAGATCTCAAAAATTCATTTCTGCCGCCGTTATCCTACTTAGGTCTTGTTGTTATGTATCCAGGCTTCGGACCCATAGAGCAGTACCGGTACTGCTAGAAAAAAATATAATTGTCAATTTAATCATACGACATCAGAAATGAATTAATATACAGTTTGATGTGTTTCATTTTTTCTCCACTAGAGAGCATTCTTACAATATTGCGTTCCTTTGGCAATAAATAGTATGATCTGGTTGCAGTGATAAACAAAGGAAGCAGATGAAGAAGCGTATCAATCGATTCTCATTTGTTTTCAAACATCGCCGTTTACATTAAATATATAAATATTTTAAAATAACTATAGTTTAAATAATGATTTGTGAGTAAACAGCTTAATTTTATACGTTAAATAGTCTTAACAAATGCCACTCTTGATTTCCAAATTCTCTAGATAAATTCACTCCTCACTTCGTGAGTCGTGAATTTATTGATAATTTGGAAATCACTCGTGGCATTACTTATGATGATGTAGTACTATTGGGCGATAGCGAAGATATACTTAAGATCAACACGCACACACTATTGCGTAACACTAAGACATTGGGACTGGAAGAAAATATTAATAAAACTAAATATATGGGCATACATAGAAATGCATTCTATGATGCAGATAGACAGCTAATTACAAATGAGGGAAATTTTGAGGAAGTGGCTGAATTCAAATACCTAGGAACAATATTCACAAATATGAATGAGATGCACAAAGAAATTAGACATAGGCTCAATTCTGGAAATGCGTGCTATTATGCATTACAGATACTCTTGACGTGCCAACTCCTTTCAAAAAACGTTAAACTGAAAATATATAAAACTAGTATTTTACCAGTTATATTATATGGTTGCGAAACAAGGACTCTTACTTTAAGGGAGGAAAGGAGATTACGAGTATATTGACTTAGGCTTTCACGGCCAGAGTTACTATGATGATCTTGTAGACGATTTCCGGGCTGTTGGCCGTGGTCTTGAGGCTTGTAGTTTCCTCAACGTTTCGCCAGAGACTGCGTCCGGCATCCTCAGGGGGTGTCTTGAGACTGACGATGATCTTGTAGACGATTTCCGGGCTGTTGACTCAAGACAACCCTTGAGGATGCCGGACGCAGTCTCTGGCGAAACGTTGGGGAACTACAAGCCTCAAGACCACGGCCAACAGCCCGGAAATCGTCTACGAGATCATCAGAGATTATGAGTAGGGCCTATTTGAGAATAAAGTTCGAAGGAAAAACTTTGGACCAAAGAGAGATGAACAGCCAGGTGAATGCAGAAGACTACTTAAAGTAAACTATATGATCTTTATAAGAAGCCATATATAATAAGAACAGTTAATTCTTGTAGACTGCGATGGGCAGGACATGTGGCACGAATGGGAAATTAAAGATATGCATGGAAGCTTCTTGTAGGAAAATCAAAGGAGAAAACGTCCAGTTGGTAGACCAAGAATGAGGTGGGAGAATAACATTAACTATGATTTGAGGGAAGTAGATTATACATGGGATGATTGGAAAACATTAAGCTCAGGATAGGTATGTATAGAGAGCTTATGTCGCCGCGGCCATGAACCTATGAGTTCGATAGTGCTAGTGAGTTAGTTAGATGAACCTCTGACGAATCTATACGTCATGTCAACCTATCCTGCAACGCTGTAAGCGTACATTTCCCCGTACTTTAGTCTTGAGACATAAGCCTACCAAGTTTCATAAATAGGCCTTCAGGAAATCTTGTTGTATCTTGTAAGCCCATGTTTCCCTTAACAGAGATTTAGGTGCTCTCCCCCTACAGGGAAGAATTTTAACCATACTAATTTAGTTACACTTGTTTTCATATAGATGTCATTTGAGTGGTCCGTGGTCAGCGTTCCCGCCTCATACTGACATCTAGGAAACCAAGGTAGTACTAGGACGGGAAAATTCGGTAAATTTTGCTTAGAGGCCTTTTCATTCAGGCTTAAGGATCTTTTACGAGCCTGCAAATCCCTCCCAGAGGACTTGCTCCTTGGATTTTTCCATCATAAAAAATCCATCGACCCCGGCCGGGTTTGAACCCGGGACCTTCGGGACCAGAGGCAAGGAGCATAACCACTAGTCCACCGCGGCCGATTTTCAGGAAATAGTAAAACAATTGATATATAGCCTATTCTTTGAAAAATATAAATAAAATGGCGAATGTTTATATTGTTTGGAATGAATCAACAGTCTAATCACACAAGTCTATTAGTTTTTATTATCCAACTAGCTAAGAACATGAACTATAACGTAAATAATTACTGAACAAATTATATTTACTTCATGTTATTGAAATAAAACTTCATGTAAAAAACCTTGAAGAAAAAAACACGATAACTCATTCAAATAAATCCTTCTGATAAAAGCAATATAGGCCTAATTATAGAGTAAATCCAAGGACTTGTGATTAGGAAATTGTTAATAATGGCTTTACATTTTTAATTCAGTAATTGAAAAGCAATGACAACATTTATTTTTAATTTAATTCCAGTTAAATCGCATTTTTAGTATTTTATTTGCTGCTCGAAATTCAACTGTTTAAAATTATATAGCATAATATGCATTTCTAACATTTTGAGGATGATCATGATGATGATACTGACAATAGTAGTACTTACTTACTTACTCTGGCACTATCGAACCCGTAGGTTCATGGCCGCGCGGACATAAGCTCTCCATACATCCCTATCCTGAGCTAATGCTTTCCAATCATTCCCTGTATAATCTACTTTCCTCAAATCATAGTTAATGTTGTTCTCCCACCTCATTCTTGGTCTACCAACTGGGCGTTTTTCCCTCTGGCTTTCCTACAAGAAGCTTCCATGCACGTCTTTCATTCCCCATACGTGCAACATGTCCTGCCAATCGCAGTCTACGAGACTTAACTGTTCTTATTATATCTGGCTTCCTATAAAGACCATGTAGTTCATTGTTATGTAGTCTTCTCCATTCACCAGTCTGTTCATCTCTCTTTGGTCCAAAAATTTCCTAAGTAATGTTATTCTCAAATACTCGTAATCTCCTTTCCTCCCTTAAAGTAAGAGTTCATGTTTCACACCCATATAATATAACTGGTAGAATAATAGTTTTATATATTTTCAGCTTAGCGTTTTTTTGAAAGGAGTTGGGACATCAAAAAGTCTCTGCAATGCATAATAGCATAGTGACAATAGTAATAGTAATAATAATGACGAATTAGATTAAACATAAATAAAAAATAAGTGCTGCAAAGATAATATATATACTGTAATAGGAAGAACATCACGTCATAACTGGGATGATTTTAAGACAAATGCAGATGTTTTAAAGGAATGATGAGTAACCTATATCCAGTTCTCGACAAAATCCAAATTTATATAACAATTATATGGTTAACTCATGTGGAAGTGAGGCCAGCAACCGGCTGGTAGGCCTTGGGCCTTTTAGATATGTCGCTCCATGGAGTATGAATTAGTTTTGGATATATATTTTCGGTTTTAACGGTGTCGACATATTTTTCCGGCACCAATGATTTGTCTTCAATTTCGTTTTATCATTTTCCTCCATTCATCTCTAGTATAACATAGTTCTACCTCTATTTCCCAGTCCTTGAAAGTTTCTCTAATCCCTTGGATCCACGTGGGATTTGGTCGTCCTTTTATTCTCGTTGCTAATGGTGTCCATTCCATTATATATTTTTTTGCAATCTTCTCGTCCTCCATTCGCTTAATATGCCCGTACTATTTTAGTTGTTTTTCTTGGATAAATTATAAAATCGAGTTTTGCATATTCATGCTCTCTTTTACAATATCATTTCTAATTTTCTCTCTTCTTGATATCCCTGCAGATCTTCTTCAATAGTCCATTTCTGCTACCATTACCGGTAGTTTTCTTTTCATCTGATAATTTATAGTCCAAACCTGTTTTGGATATAATAATAATAATAATAATAATAATAATAATAATAATAATAATAATAATGAAAACCACATAACATGAGCCACATAATCTTTATGGGAAATAAGATGAATAAAAACAGTTTAAGACTCAAGATGAATTAAAGCAATAAGTTCATATACTAATGTGTATATATATATATATCTTATAATTAAATGTTTAAAATTGAACAATGCAAGCTTAATATGGTATGATAAGAAAAATAAAGCCTGGACGGGATTCGAACCCGGATCAGGCATTTATTTTTCTTATCATACCATATATATATATATATATTATATATATATATATATATATATTATACAGGTGTATAAAAAAGGATGGCGCAAACTTACATGGTTTAAAGTACACGATAATAGAAGCAACAATGTCCCAGTAAACATGGGTCCGCAAACGAGCCGTTTGTGAGATAATTACGAATGTATGGTTACAAGCCGCCAATGATTTAATTGTAAACATCATCCTAGTTAGTACAAATTAATTTGAATTTAGACTTTACTATTAATTTTTCATCCTATTTAGTTCACATTTCACAGTTCACTTCATTTATGGGTTACCTGTTAAAGGAGGTGTTCGAAGTGTCTTCCTTGCATCTGGATGCAATACCGTGCTCGTCTCTGCAATGAATGTCGAATTCTTTCCAAAACCCCTGGATCATTTCTGAATTCTTGACAAGCATGTACAACTCTCTGCTCCAGTTCTTCAAAAGTGTTAACGGGTGTGCTGTTCTCTTCGCTTTTGAGGTGACCCCAGACACAAAAATCCAAAGGATTTAGATCAGGTGATCTTGGAGGCCAAAGTACAGATCCGCCTCGACCTATCCATCTTTGGCCGTATCTGCGCGTTAGATGCCGTCTTACAGCAGCAGCAAAGTGTGCCGGAGCTCCATCATGCATGTACCACAAACTCCGACGTTGCTGAAGGGGAAAATCCTCAAGCAAACCTGGAAGATGATGCCGCAGAAACCTAAGGTACCTCCGTCCATTAAGTTTTCCTGAAAGAATGTGTGGCCTAACGATATGATAACCTAGTACCCCTAACCACACATTCAGTGAGAAACAGTGCTAATGTGGTGACTCATGAACAGCATGTGGGTTTATTTCACACCAAAAATGTGTATTATGATAATTAAAAACGCCATCGCATGTGAATCCTGCTTCGTCTGTAAATAAAATGTTACATACTAAACGAGGGTTGACTGCAGTCTGTTGTTGCATCCACTTACAAAACATCACTCTAGGAACAAAGTCCTCATCATTGAGACATTGAACTTGTTGGAGATGGTAAGGGTACAGTAAATTGCGCTGTAAAATTCTCCATACACTACTGTGGCTTAGTACATGCACTTGTGTGGCAATTCTTCTCATCGAGGTTCCTGGAGAGAGCTGTACTGCTTCCAACACCATATCCTCAACCTCAGGCGTAATGCGAGCAGGTCTACCTACTGCTCTGCCATGTGCAAAACCCCAATTTTCTCTCAGGCGCTGATGGACCCTTGTAAATGTACGACTTTCGGGGTGACTTCGATCAGGATATGTTTCTTGATACAAGCGTGCAGCCTCCCGTGCATTGTCATTAGCCCTACCGTACATGAAATGCATATCCGCATACTCTTCGTTACTGTAAGGTTCCATTGTAACTACAACACAGCACAAGTGGCACTCCTCAGACGAGACTGATACCTTTTGAGACTGTGTACTGTATCCGTCCTATACGTTCTGCGTGTATGGTTTGATTACAACTCCACCTCTCGGCAATGCACAGTTATATAAACAAAGAACATAGGACGGCTTCAAGTGCGCAAGGAGTAAACCTTACGATGTTACAAACAATGACTTCAGTGGCGGCTTGTAACCATGCATTCGTAATTATCTCGCAAACGGCTCGTTTGCAAACCCATTGTTGATTCTATTATTGTGTACTTTCAACCATGTAAGTTTGCGCCATCCTTTTTGATGCACCATGTATATCAGATGTTAATGTATATATATACACATACACTCTGATATATATATTATGTGTTCCATAGTTAAAACTCCTCTACCGAAAGGTTGTGTCACTGTAAGGCTCGGGTGGGATGTAACTCAGTTAATAATAGACAAAAATTATTTTTTTTAATACTTGGTCCTTTCATACAAAAGTATCATAACATATAATAGATCGAAACCAAACTAGTAAAAATACCTATAAGATGAGAGGTTAAATAAGTTAATTTAATGGAATGGAGTTTATGAAAAGTTCATGTAAAATTCTAAACTAATTAATTTCAAGAAAATGCTGTAAAGTAGTTGCCTAATGTTGAGTGATTCCGGGTTCTGTGGCCGTGGTCCATAGTTGGTGTTGATACCAGACGTTTCGCCCTCAACTGCGGAGGGCATCTTCAGTGGCGAGTGCTTCTAGGCGTGTTTCCTGGTCGGAAGCTCTACTTAGAGTGAACGCTGCGGGTGTTGTATTGATACTAGTGGTGGGAGCAGGGTGAGCGGGCGTGGCTCTTGCTGATTGGCTAATGGTCGTCTCCTTGTTGTCCCTAGTGTTGATGCATTTATTTTCTAGTGTACGGTACCAGGCCTTAGACAGTTTAATACCTTCCTCTTTTCTGTTAATATTTTCCTTATGCTTGTGTATTTCTATAGCCTCTCGATATAATCTAGGGAAATAATAGGAAGTTGTGGCTAAAACTTGTGTATACATCGAATAGAATCTGGTGTCCATTCATAATGGCATGTTCTGCTACAGCCGATTTATCCATTTCACCTTGTCTGCAGTTTCTTTTGTGTTCTGATAAACGGGTGGCTATACTTCTTTTTGTGGTCCCTATGTATGGTTTACCACACGAACAAGGAAGTCGATATACGCCGCAAGTGGAGAGAGGTGGCCGAGGATCCTTAGCTGAGCGAAGGCAGTCTTCTATTTTTCTTGTAGGTCTGTAAACTGTTTTTATGTTGTATTTTCGTAGGAGTTTTCCGATACGATCTGTGACTCTTTGTACACATCCAAGGAAATAAGACAAACCATACATCCACGAAGACAGCACGTCAGAATGGATAACACACCCTCAACCAGCATAGCCTACTTACCATATGTACAAAGAGTCACAGATCGTATCGGAAAACTCCTACGAAAATACAACATAAAAACAGTTTACAGACCTACAAGAAAAATAGAAGACTGCCTTCGCTCAGCTAAGGATCCTCGGCCACCTCTCTCCACTTGCGGCGTATATCGACTTCCTTGTTCGTGTGGTAAACCATACATAGGGACCACAAAAAGAAGTATAGCCACCCGTTTATCAGAACACAAAAGAAACTGCAGACAAGGTGAAATGGATAAATCGGCTGTAGCAGAACATGCCATTATGAATGGACACCAGATTCTATTCGATGATACACAAGTTTTAGCCACAACTTCCTATTATTTCCCTAGATTATATCGAGAGGCTATAGAAATACACAAGCATAAGGAAAATATTAACAGAAAAGAGGAAGGTATTAAACGGTCTAAGGCCTGGTACCGTACACTAGAAATAATGCATCAACACTAGGGACAACAAGGAGACGACCATTAGCCAATCAGCAAGAGCCACGCCCGCTCACCCTGCTCCCACCACTAGTATCAATACAACACCCGCAGCGTTCACTCTAAGTAGAGCTTCCGACCAGGAAACACGCCTAGAAGCACTCGCCACTGAAGATGCCCTCCGCAGTTGAGGGCGAAACGTCTGGTATCAACACCAACTATGGACCACGGCCACAGAACCCGGAATCACTCAACATTATGATTACCGGCCGTGAAAGCCTGCATTCAACTAAAGTAGTTGCCTTCTCAGAAATTTTCACGACTGGATAGCGCATTCTAAGAACAATTTGAAGGGACAGTGTAGTTGCTAGTTGCTATGGGGATTCCCTAGCAATGAGTCCATCTTTTTTTTTTACGACGCCAATAACCGCTTCCTTCGAAGCTGCATTCTTTAAGTTGAATACTATTTTGCTTTAAGAATACTGTCATAGACTAACTTGCTGACACTATCGAAACCCAAGTTCAAAGCAGCGCGGATATGAACTCTCCGTAAATCCCTATCTTGGCATAATTTTTTCAATCATCCCCTGTTTAATTCATCTCTCTAAAATCATGAATATTGTTAGAATATAAAAATTATAATATGAAAATATAAAATTAGGTATTTTGTAAATCTGCCTCCTCACTGATGAAAGTATTAAGACTTCATCCATGGTCAGTATCAGATCAACCTTCTGTTGAGGATGGAACTATTCCCTAAAGGCCTGCAGTGAATTAATAACTTTATCTACTGAGGGCATGGACTTACAAGGTACCTAATTTTCATCATCATCATCTTCTTCTTCTTCTACTTCACGGATTGACTACAAAATATTCGTTTTCTTAGTTGCATCCATATTATAGATTTATTTAGCCTGGTGGAGTTAAGGTCATGTGGCCTTCTCTTCCACTCACCGGACAAACATATGTTAAATTTAAATACAAAAAATTACAATGCTAGTACATACTAAACAATTAATTATCTGTCAAATTGAATAATAATGACAATAATGTCTAATAATACAATAAAATTAAATACAATTAAAATTAAACTAATGATAGAATATATACACAAAGGAATAACAGCTCGAATCTACTGTACATAAAAATAAAAGAAAGAAAACAAATACAAAGAAAGTAATAAACTATAATGAATTAATTTATCGCTAATTATACAAGGCATTAGGTAAATATATTGACAAATCTGAAAACTATTTTTATTAAATAATGAAGAAAAAAAGTTATAAATTATTAAAAAAGTAATATGGGTGAGTTGTTTCTGTTAATAATTTTATTTTCAATTAGTTTCTGAAAGATGGTAAAGTTTGGCAGTCTCTGACATAGGGTGGACGGGAATTCCATGTTCTAGCAAGACAAACTATAAAGGACTTCGAATAATAGGTAGTATGATGAGGAGGGTATCTAATTTATGTGTATCAGAGAGTCTAGTGAAGCGGTATGATAAATAATAAGGTAATGATGTGTGTAATATTTTATAGAGCAGGCATAGGGAATGGATGGTTCTACGATCTTATAGACGAAGCCATGACAATTGTTCCCGGGATGGTGTAACATGATCAAATCTGCGTATACCACAAATAAAACGTATGCAAGAATTATGAACACGTTGAAGTCTTTGAGTAAGAACAGTATTTAGGTCAGTAAAAAGAGTATCACAATAATCAAAATGGGGCATTTGCAAGTGTTTCTACTAAGTGTCTGGATGTCATGGAGAAAACTGTATTCTCCATGGTGCTCTTGGACGTCCCAACATCTATACTCCTCTGGTTTATTTGTGAATAAGTGTTTTGTTATACGTTCTTGATCCGTCCTTTGAATGTGGTCGAATCAATGTTGTTTGTATTCTTTAATTCTGTCTGTTAAGCTGAATTTGTTAAGCTCATTCCTAAATATCTTTGCTACATTTTTATCTTGTGTAGTATATCCAGCTACATGTGTCAGGAAACCCATTTAACAGATATTATTTTTTTAAGTTGATTTTTTATCAAAGTATAGATTTCGGAGTCATATATATACCAACACAGGTACAGCCATATCCGGTACCTAATTTAATATTATAATTTTTAAATTGTATAACACCTCAGCGGAATTTTATGAATTTTATCAGTATATTCATTGTTATTCTCTCACCTCGTTCTTGGCTGAACTACGTGCACTTCTCCTCTGGTTTTTCTAGTTTCCATGCCCGTATTCCATTTCACATTCGTGCCACAAGTCCTCACCATCGCATTCTAAATATCTAACTAACTAACTGACACTATACAACCCGTAGTTTCATGGCCGCGTGGTCATACGCTCTCCATACATCGCTATCCTGAACTGTTTTCCAATCTTCTTCTGTATAATCAACATCCCTCAAATCATGGTTTTTATTATTCTCCCACCTCCTTCTTTGCTTTCCTACTGGACATTATGTCTCTGGGTTTCCTACAAGAATCCATGCCCCTATTTCATTCCCCATTCATGCCATATGTCTTGCCCATCGCTGTCTACTAGACTTTACTGTTCATATTATATCGCAGTCTATGAGGCTTAACTGTTGCTATCATCTCACGGTCTACAATATTTAACTGCCATACACTGTCTTGTTAAGGAATTAATTTACAGTATCTATCGTAAAAATAAAGTTTTTTTTAAATATTTTGCTAACGAGTAAGACTAAACCAAATTTCTTACTATCCATAGAAATTGTGGATTTTGTTTTGTTTGAATTTGTGAGCAAAAAGTCTTTTAACACTTGAATCCTGACATGTTAATATTATATACAATATGTGAGGTTGAATTTTATATATATTCGTAGAGCCCCTGCATCATTTTGCTAAAGTAGATACAACATGTAGTAGCTCTTTACCAACTCAAGTTAATAAGCATCGCAATTAAAATCAGGACTTGAAAGGACCGACGAATTTTGCCAGAGGCCTCTTATTCTCTTCAGTTCCTTCGTATCCTAATGATTAAAACGGGTATATGTATTACTGAGAAGAAATCAAGCTAACTGCTTTGAACTTAATTTTGTTTGACGTCATCACTACAGTCAGACTCAGGGCCATTTTGAAGTGAAAATATTAGGAATGAATGTGATATAAAACCTACCAACAGTTGAATTATTATTAAAAAACCAAAATGGAATGGAACGCATGGAAAATACAAAACTAATGACGAGAATAATGAATAGGACACCAAAAGCAAGGAGAAAAGATGCAGTGGACTGGAAAAACGAAGTCTGGATCAAGACCACGGTTATATATATATATATATATATATATATATATCCATCCATAGTAATTTCTGCCCGAAGGCAGGTCCTTCACTGCAACCATAGCATATTCATGCCATGCTTGCAGCTTTACTAGGGAATTGTAGGTGTGGTAGCTTCCCGTTGCTTTCCACACCGGTGAAGAATGATGATGATAATGATGGCCATATGATTTCGGGGGACCGTTTGGGCCTTGAAGTTTCCCTGACATTTGTCTTACAGGTGAGAAAAAACCCCGATAAAAACCTCACCCAGAAAAACTGCCCCGACCGGGAATCGAACCCGGGCCCGCTGGGTGACAAGGCAGTACGCTACCTCGAGACCACAGCGGTGGACATATATATATATATATATATATATATATAAAGTTTCCATAGCAGCCATATTTTTTTTAATTCACGACTGAAATTGCAATAATTTATTTTTATACAAATGCAGGGGACTTGACAGAAGTCATTGCCCATAATTATGAGTAAACAACTAATATTGATAACAGTAAACTAAAACAATAAAACAGCATAGCAAAACAAAAAGTTAGGTTCTTGCTTCCCAGTATCTATCCTTCAGCGTAGCAGAATGAAGAGCTTGACACTGTAGCATGTGGTTTCTGTCCATGTCGGTGTTCGTGGAGCACACAGGGCGGTGAGGACTTCTGTAAATTACAATTCGATGAAGATAAGCTGCAAGACAATCATGTCCTGTGTTTAGTCGAAAATATGCTAAAGCTTTCTTTCGAGGAGCATCTGGTGTAGTGAACTACGAATTGCAAAATAAAAGTCTGAAATATGACCATAATTGTATAGCAATTTTTTTGAGTTTCAGTTATTTTCATAGACGTTAAGGAATTAATAAAAATTAAGAAACTACGGTCGTAGTTTAGACTTCGTTTCTCCAATCCAGACTCAATGAATACAACAGGCTGCAATCTTAACCTTAAATTGACGAAACACTTAATTTTTCGTACAAGTCATTTTAGTGTGTCCACCACAGCGAAAATAAAATATGTTGTTTTGTTTGTAACTCGTGTGTTTCAAAATTGCCATCTCAGTAGTTCGATTTAATTGTTATTATTATTATTAGTGGAATGAAGGCTTTCACGGCCGGTAATCATGGTAGTAAAAGATTCCGGGCTATGTGGCCGTGGTCTATAACTGGGCGTTTTCTTCCAGACGTTTCTCCCTCAACTGCGGAGGGCATCTTCAGTGGCGAGCGCTAGAAGCTGTTGTTTCCCTGTCGTAGACTCGACTGCGAATTATTATTATTATTATTATTATTATTATTATTATTATTATTATTATTATTATTATTATTATTATTATTATTATTATTGCCGGCCGTGGTCGATAGGTTTTAGGATGGAAAAATTCAAGGAACATATCCTCCGGGAGGGACTTTAAGCCGTGGGTCTTAAGTCTGAAGATTTTTAGGCTCGTTAAGAATCGCAAGCATGAACAAAAAGGCCTCTGTTCGAATCTTAACCGACAATAATCCATCCAAGTAATTCCTCAGTTGCCTACTAGATGTCTCATTGAGGCGATGTTCTAACTACATGTCTCTCGTTGATATCTGTAGGTAAATATGTGTAACTAAATTAGTTTGTTAATAAACTCCCTCTAGGGAGCACCCATGTCCCCATGTGGGACTATGGGGTATATACACACAAACATTAATATTATTATTAATATTATGTACAAAATTGGAAAAAAAAAAATAGCATCATACGATAAACATTAATATTAAAAATTTATTAGTAGATTATATAAGGTATCCATCCATCCATAGTAATTCTGCCCAAGGACAGGTTTTTCACTTCAATCATAGAATTTTCATGCTATGCTTGCAGCTTTACTAGGGAATTGTAGGTGTGGTAGCTTCCCGTTGCTTTCCACACCGGTGAAGGGTGATGATGCTAATGAGAAGGATGATGATGGCTATATGATTTCGGGGACCTTAAAGTTTTCCTGACATTTGTCTTACAGGTGAGGAAAAACCCCGATAAAACCTCACCCAGAAAAACTGCCCCGACCGGGGATCGAACCCGGGCCCGCTGCGTGACAAGGTATCACGCTACCTCCAGAACACAGCGGTGGACATATAAGATATAAGCAATTAAATTAGTATGGGCATATACGACGAATGCAAGAAGAAAGGTTACCCAGAAAAAACATTGGAATGGTGTCCATCTGGAAAAAGAAAGAAAGGAATACCTCGAAACTCTTGGATTACAGAAATAAGAACTGGATTGAGAACAAGAGGATAGGAGGATATGGAGTGGTTGAACAGAGACGATTGGAGAAAGAAAATAAAACTTCAGGTACTAAAAGATATGTAAACATTGAAAATATGTATATAAATACAATTATTATTATTAATTATTATTTATTATTATTATTATTATTATTATTATTATTATTATTATTATTATTATCATTTATGAAATAATAAAGTAAAGGAACTGTTGGTTATTAGAGTGAAATTAACATTCTTTGTGCAAAAATCTGAATAAATGAGGAAACGATTATTTTTTGCCCTTTAAATATAGAAATAAGCTTCATTCCAGGAAATAAACTTATCGTTTTCTCCCGAGTCACGCAAATGTGAAGGAATCAATACATTTCCATAATTCATACAGCTATTATTACGGAATAAAGAATTCACCTTCAATTGGTATCACCTGTTGAAGTGTTTTGACCCCCCGATATTGATGGAGTTCTAAATTGCTGCACATAAATAATACTTACAGAATACATTTAAGACAAGAAGTATATTCTGAGATTTCTTTCTTTAGCTTTTCGGTAAATGAAGTTTCTTTTCCTATTTCAGTTATGATTGGGATATACAGAGCGTTCTGTCTATTGAACTCGTTCCTTAACGAAGTTCTAGAAAATCTCTACATTTATTATTATATTATATTTTGTATTTTCATAATCAAGTCAGTAATTTAACCCTTTAATTATTGGCAAACCACCACCACCACCACTTTGTAATGGAAATTGTGTCACTTCTCAAACATTCATATCCCCCTCTATGTCCGCCAGGGAAACATCCATTTTTATGGAAGCGTCCCCGGCGACTATTTGGGAATTGTTCGATGGTGAACAGCAACTTCCGGCTATCTCTAGGGATTTCCAACCCTCTTTAGCCCTTGTGAATTAAGTATTTCGTCGTTGTTGTTTAATAATGTATCTCCTTCATTAGTTTATTTCGTCGTTGATATTTAATAATATATCCCCTGCCAACGATGACTAGCCGAAGTCCGGTATCAAAGGTCCAGTGGTTGGACACACCAATCCTGCAATCAGTTTCTAGGTGAATTTATTTTCTCTGGTATTCTTAATCATTGATGTTCTAGTTGATTCACTGAGCTGCCAACAGGAAAACTGCCATCATCATCATCATCATCATCATCATCTATGTAATGGAAATTGCGTCACTTCTCGAACCTTATCCCCTCTATGTCCGTCAGGAAAACATCATTTTAATGGAAGTGTCCCCGACCGACTATATGGGAACTGTTCAATGGTGAATAGCAACTTCCGGCTATCTCTAGGGATTTCCAACCCTCTTTAGCCCTTTTGATTTAAGTATTTCGTCGTTGATATTGAATATGTCTTGTTTGAACTTTGATAGTTCATCTTGATTGTAGTAATATATATTCCCTGCTAACGACAACTATCCGTAGTCCGGTAACAAAGGTCCAGCGGTTGGGCACACCAATCCTGCACTCAGTTTATAGGTGAATTTCATTGATGTTCTAGTTGATTCACTGAGCCGCCAGCCAGAAGACTGCCACCACCACATAAGCCGCCAGCCCTAAAAAGGGCAAGAGCGGGAAGTCAAGTCGGCATTCCATTCAGAAACGGCTCTTTTCGGATTTAGCTCTTCTAATTTAATAATTTTGAATTTAGAATATTTATTGGACTTTGATGACTTTACTAGTGGATGCTAGGGGACCACTCCGGCATTTGCCTTAACATCAAGGGAAACCACTAAAAACCTTAATAGAGTGGCTTGAATTTAATAAAATTAGATCCAAATTGAACAGCTTTTTGCTCCAATTGGAGGCAATTTAAGATGTAACAGGGCACTTCCTATTTTCATCATGGGTGCACATACACTCTATTAGAAAAGTGTGTGATTTATGATCCAATTCTATAGATAATACTATCGAATCTGGATCATTTACTACTTCCTTAACTAGTTTGTCTAATACTTCATTAGTGATTAGACAATCTCTTTTTGTGAGGCTAGTTTGAACCGGCCTACTTTTGGTTAAAGGAGCCATGGCAATTTGAGTGCCTATGGTCACTTTTTTGTTTCAGGTGGGATTTTTGGCCCACCTAAGACCTTGACTGGCAAGGCCTTTTGTTCCAGAGCCTTGTTGGTCCCGGTACGTTTTCTTCTTTTAGCGTTAGTGACAACGCTACGGTTTGAGTTCTTGAAGGTCTCAGGCCGATGAACTGCTGGCTCTATCCGGTCTGAGATTTGTGGTAAGACAGCTGAAGAAAGCTTCACCATTACTGTCTTCTTAGGGGTAGCCGGGATGACCTGTGCTACCGTCTTCTTCATACGCCGATAGGGCTCGATCTTCACCTTGAAGTGAATGAGCCTGCGTAGTTTGAATAGATCCTCCACCTCTGGGCCATCTCTCAGAGTGACCACAAACATGGGCAATGGGTTCCTGATCTTTCCGGATGTCATATTGACAACCTTTAAGACCCGGAATCCATTGGCCTTCAAGTCACTCTGAATGTAAGATGGCTCAATGGTGTGGTCTATTCCTTTAACAACCACTCTTCTTGTAGCTGTCGTTTGTTGCCTCTTTTCTTCCTTGTAGGGGATCTTGTTCTTCTTAAGCAGTTGCTGGTACTTTTTGTAGGCTAAAACTGAATTTAGCCTGACCCTTGTACCGAGCCTGGTGTTCTCGCAAATGAATGCGTCAGGCTCGGATTTGAAGAATTGCTCGTTCACTGCTGCCAGTAAATAGGTATAAACCCGAAGTACCAGCAGGGAAGAGGTCATATCTTCTTTGGGCGCGAGTCCGCCGACTTCGAGCCTCCACTGTCCCCTCCATTATCACATGATGAGGTCTCTGTAGGCTGGGAGACGACCAGATGGGACTCGACTTCATCAGTAGCCGAGGCTGCTGACTTTTCTGGCAGAGCAGTTACTTCCCTTTGCTTTCAGTGGTATCTAAGCTTGGTTCTTGCTGGAATGTTGCTCTTCGGTTGCTCCGTCTTGTCTACAGTAGAATCTGTAGGTGTTGTTGGCAGTAGAGCTTCACGTAAAGTAGCAGATGCTTCCTTTACTAAGTCGTTGAACCATGAACTGGTCTGTAATGTAGTGTCTTCTAGTTGGATTTCAGACGATCTTTTTTTATATGTGCCGTATTTGGGCATTTTGATGTCTTGATTAGTGCTGTCCAATCCGGTGTTTTTTTTTTGTTTGGCAATGTCTAGCATCGCCCAGTGCGCTGCACTAGAACCAGTTGCGGCTCCCTGGCAGCAAATACCATAGTGATTATCTAGATGGAGTTTAACCACTTAACCCACTATATCTAGCGGCGTTTGTGTTCAGTTTATAAAAAAAAAATTTGTAAAGGGAAGGGGATGAAATGAGGTGTAATCCTACTAAAGCAGGGCATCGTAAACCACTCGGCCGGACAAGCAGAGAGTCCGAAAGCCGACCGAGCGGAATGAGCCACACTACTTTAGCTGTCATACAGCACTCATTTCATTAGCTGGACCATCAAAGTCTAGCAAATATGTTCCGGTGAATTGCACGTCGCTGTATTAGATGCCCTATATTGCGAACAATTGGATTTGTATGATTTTGGATTAGTTGGAACATTATGTCCACACGTTCTTCAATCGTAGTCGCAATATACGGCATCTGTGCTTGGTTGTGAAGCTCTGCGATCCTCGTGTACATTGGTGCCGAAAAAATAATTTTGAAACATTTATTCTGAATTATTTGAACTTTCTTTTTGTGACATCCAGCGAGGAATGCTCCAGGCTTCACAACCATACAGCAACATGCTTCGGATCACAGCTGTGTAAAGAATCAGCTTGATCCGAAGAGGATAGTGTAGGTGACTTGAAAAATGGATAAAGTAAGGCAATTGCAGCATTTGATTTATGAATAAGATGCCGAATATGAATTTTGAACGTAAGCTTGGAATCCAGATGGATTCCGAGATACTTGACTGAAGGCTCTGGTCGGAAATGATGAGTTCCCAAGGTGAGTTGGATTTGGTTTGGTCTACTAGTCTTTGGAAACAAAACAGCTTTGTTTTTTTTTTAACATTGAGCTTAATGTTCCATAGACCAAACCAGGAATGGTAGGAATTTAAGGCGGACTGGATTATTGGGACGCGTCGAGGTAATAGACGGAATGGAGCCTGAAGATACAAACAAGTATCATCAGCAAAGGATGCTAGGTTAATACGGTTAAAATTAGGGATGTCTGACACATAGAGAGTGTACAGAATCGGAGAGAGGACTGCACCTTGAGGAACTCCCGCCAAGAGTGGCTTGCAGTCAGAATTATACCACTAACCGACACATAAAGTGTCGGTTAGTTAGGTATTTAGCTATAATTTTAATTAAATCAGCCGAAATTTGAAATTTTATTAATTTGTATAATAGTCCATTTATCCAAGTCGTATCGAATGCCTTCTCAATATCGAGGAACACTGCCAAAGTACTTTTCTTGTTGTTAAATCCCGTAACAACTTGGTCAACCAGTCGAGCAAGTTGGAGCGGAGTACTATGTGTTTTTCTAAAGCCAAATTGGTGAGTAGGAATAAGGTTTCTCTCTACCACTTCTCTTTTTAGTCTTGCCAAAATGAGTTCTCCATAACTTTCCCCAGCACAGGTAGAAGACTGATTGGCCTTAAGTTGTCCGGGTTGGTTGGATCTTTACCAGGCTTTGGTATAGCTACAACTTTGGCTTTTTTCCAGACCTCAGGGAAGTACTGGTACTTGAGACAAAGTTTAGCTATTTGAAGGAATAGGAGAAGGGCTTTTAGCGGTAAATATTTTTACCGCCAAATATGGTATCCGGTCATGACCGGGGGCACGTTTGGAAGGTAGATTATGGATTACGGCTTTCAATTCTGAAAGCCGTATATCAGGAAGGGTGAGAGGGATAGGTCTCTCAATAAAAGTACTTACTGTATGGTATACTTCAGCTTCGTGAGCCGGTATGGTGAGCTCATGTGGGCGAAACCTTGATTCTAGGTGTTTAGAGAGAGCTTGGGCTTTCTCCCGTGGGAGGTAAGCCCAATCTCCGTCATAAAAATAGCTGATGGAGGAGGCGGAGCTCGACTCCTTCTAATTCTTTTTAATATCTCCCACGGAGGAGTTTTTAGCATCTGTGAAACGCTGAAGGGAAGAATCCCATTCAGCATTTCGCATTTCTTCTAATCGGTTTCGCACCAAATGAGCATAGCGATTGTAAAGTTGTTTGTGTTGGGGTGCGCCAAAAGTACGGTATAATCTGAGATATCGTTTCTTCTCAGTTAAATAATTTTGGAGTGTAGGATCGTATGGTTTTGTATGTGCATTTTTGTTTGTTTGTGTTGTAGATAGTGTAATGGCCGTTTGTATACTAGCCTGTAAACTAAGGACAGCGTGTTCTATTTGTTCTCTTGATTGGACAGAAAGTGTCGGCTTAACCCATTGGTTAGCATGTGTGTATAACTCTGCCAATCAGTGTGATCATAATACATGTTTTGGGGGAGAGGACAACAAAAATGTGGGACTGATTTTAAAGAGTATAGGACTGTGATCTGAGTTAAGTACGTCTGTAATTGTGGTGACGTGTGGAGAGATAGGTACATTCTTCGAGAGAACTATATCCAGTATATCTGATCGAAAGCCAACATGTGTGTTTCTAAAGTATGTATGTTCCCTTGGAGCGGAAATTTCTATGTTATGATGTTGACAAAAATTTTGGAGTATCACACCAGATCCATTTTGGGTACGACAATTCCAAAGAAGATGTTTACTATTGAAGTCTCCCGCTAACAAGTAGTTAGGGAGACGGAAGTGAGAGCGTTTAGGTCGTACCTCGTTAGGAGTCTGGTAGGTGATTTGTAAATAGAAACTATATAAATTGATTCGCGGTCTGAAATTGGCAAGAAGATGGCTGTTGCTTCAATAAATTGAAGCCTGGGTGTAGGGGCCGGCTCTGTGGCCAATGGTTTGTTTAATACACATTGCTGTACCTCCAAGGGGACCATTCAATCGGTCATTTCTATATATACACTAATTCGGAATTTTGAATTTGTTACCTGGTTTCAAAAAAGTTTCATTCAGAAGAAGAATGTCAATATCTCTCTCTTGTATAAAAGTAATAAGCTCTCGAATCTGTTTAAGTACACCATTGGCATTAAAAGCCGCAACATTGAGAACGCTTCCGGTATGGAACCTACACATATCACCGAAACACATATTTACTAGATTTGTCATGAACGCAAACTTCTCCATTGGAGATTGTAATTGAGCTAATAATGGCTCTAAGTTATTGAGAAGTTCGCGTCCCTGACTTGATAGAGGGAGTGAGAGGCTTGTCTATTCGGGCTTTTAGCAGTGCTTTGTGATTGAAAATTTGGCTGGCCAGTTGCTTGGCTGAAGGAAATATTTGGATTGATTGGTTTTGAAGAAAAAGTTCTGCGTTGAATGTTTTGCTGTTTTGAATTTGAATTATTTTCTGTACGTTTCAGAAAGGCAGCTTTTGCTGCAACGTATGATGGACATTCTCTGTATGAGGCAGGGTGACCTGACGCTCCACAATTTGCAACATTTTAGTTTTGATTTGTCGGTCAAAGCTTCTTGCTTGACAGGGCATTTACTGTGATTATGGGTTCTGCGCAAACTACCGCACTTGGGCGTTCAGGCTACACCCTGCAAATGTATGATTAAAACGTTGACAGTTGAAGCACTGCTTCAGCCCTGATCGGGGTCTATAAGGCTCCACTGCTACAATCATATAGTTGAGTTTTGTGAGGTTGAATATTTCTCGACCGGAATCATTATTGTCGAGTTCCAATATAAAGATAGGAAGTGGTACCAGTTTTTCGTTTTCTTTCTTTGAAATTTGTTTTACTGTCTTGATAGGGTATTTAAGAGATTGAAGCTCTTCGAATATATCATCTTTTGATGTACTGGCTGGAAGTCGTTTTAATACCACCCTCAATGGCAGATCTTGCTTCATTATGTAGGTGTAGTGCTGTTTACCTACAGCAGAAAAATATTCTTTGAGTAACTTATGATCTGCCACTGAGGTGGCGTAGTATCGCAGACCTTCTGGCGTGCTAACTACTTTGAGATCTCCACTAAGTTTAGAAGTGATTTCTTTATTCATTTTGAAGGCATCAGCTTGTCCAATAACTGCAATTGGGGGCGGTCTTGGTTCTTTTTTAGGTGGTAGCACACCAGTGGGCTGCGAATTTTGTTGTAGCAGTAGGAGCCCTAGCCTCTTTTGATGGTCCAGCTTCAGATGCGGGACGTTTGTCAGTTTCATTCATATTAGCCAATATGGAAATAGGGTTTGAAACTGACACTTCCTGTGAATATGGACACGGTTGGTACCTTTTTACTGGGATTTGATTGTTTCCTCATTTTCTTTCTTTTCTGGTGTTCGTATTGGTTTTTCATTTCGTTTTTTATGTTCACTTGATGACTCTGTGCGTTCTTCAACATATGTTAGGAAACAAGTGGTTTGAACGTCCATAGCCATCTTCTGTACAGCATTTAGAATCTTTTCTAGATATTGAGTTTTGTCATTAGATTTTTCCTTTTAGTTGACTTAATGCATCAGAGTAATTCCGCGTCATATCCAAGGCTGTGTCAGACCGCTCGAACTCTGGGCATGTTTGTAAATAACTTGAAATGATCCAGAAAGTGCCTTGAATTTTATTTGCAACTGTGGGAAAATTTGGAATCTGGTTTGAAATTTTGTTTCTTTATATACGCTTCAAATTGATTTGAAGCTATTTCCCAGATTTCAAGCGGGCTGTAGTCCCGCACCTCTTCCACCACTTCCATATCACTGGTTTCACAGCTGGTCGCCATGGTGCTTGGACTCGCCAAGACTTAGTCCAATGGCTTCTTTTAATGCAACTAGACACTGAACACTTACACCAAATAGATATGGGCTTAACACTAATACTCACAGTTTGTAGAAGAGTTATTAATGCAGTGACTAAACCACACCTGATAACACTCGCACTGAGCACTCACTGAGCGTATGCTCAGAGGGGTATTGGCTACCAGAGCCTCACCCGGTTTTCACAGAACACTAAACGACACTATTTATTTATATTTTTCACTAGCACAGAAGAAAAATGAAGAATCAGCGCTGAAACGCTGGAAGGAAAGGTGTTTTGATGTTTACTAGTAGTCCAGAAGGCCGTGAGAAACAGAGGGCACTGCTGTAGCGTCGTTGAACGATGTACGCTGTGCTGTTGTTTTCAAAGACGTCACTGGAGTTTAGTAGAAAATCAATACGCTGTCAGCTCAATAGGGAACCAAGGCGAAGAATATATATATATATATATATATATATATTAGTGCTAATTTGCACTATAAATAATGGACCGGGCACGTGCCCGGTCTCAAGGCTGCCACGCACTTTAATTGGCCAATAGGATCACTTTATTTCGGCCAATCACAGCGCACTAAACTACCGGTCACCATCCACTCGCAAGAATGACTCGATGTCGTTGGACAATTTCGGTCTTCAGTGCTCGTGCTATACCACAGTAGCGGAAGCTGGTGATGGTATCGGCGGAGCTGATTCACGTAGTTCTAGTAGAGTTTCAATGATGTTGTGTCTATGAAAGCTCAATGTAGAATATCAATCCGGTGTTGTCGATTTATTAACTTATATAGCGTGGTGTGACCGTTGCTGGTTGCTGGCCAATCAGAAGCTGTCTGGTTGTTAGCTTTTATACTCGATATATACGCTTGTTGACTGCTGACCAATAACAGCGTACTTATATATACTGGCTTTATTTTTCCAGTATTTTTGTCAGTAGACCTAAGCGAAGGCTTCGGCTACTGGTTTATCTAGAATCGAAGACTGCCAATACTAATTCCTCGTGTGTTATTTAAATGTGGCGGACCTCGCTGAAAACGAAATCGTGCATAACCATTATTATTAGGTACATTGTGTGATTCCACACACATTTAAGTAATTTATTCACGTTAGATTTCTCCTGTTTTACATAAAACTATTAAATAAATTCAAAACAATTGATGTATCCTATGGGACACATTGCCAAATTAATGGTTAAACAAATTCTAGGTTATTGATATAATAATTACAAGTCTATTGTGATGGTTCAACGCCGACTTCGTATAAAATACCACTAAAAAGATACACCTGCAGACAAAATAATTCGAACATGGTACAATAATTTTGAACAGCAAACAATTTTTAAGTAAACTGCAGCACACTAAACACCTTTTCTGCACCAATGAACGCCATGTTTGATCAACTGATATGACTGTCCTCTAGCGGTAAAATTTGCAAGTTACGCCTTGTCAACAAGTACGTATGAAAACTTGGAATGTACTCTTTCCTCTATCTAATACAAGTGTTTTCGCCATGTATATTATGGTTACTGTTCTGCAGACCCACGAAACAGCGGAGGGACTTTTGATTGCCCTATATATATTTCCCTCAAGTAATTGCATATCACAACAATAAATTATGTGCTTTTCGTTTGAATTTATGTAGGTGGCACGGTAGCATAGAACCCCCCCCCCCCAGATAGTTAAAAAATCCATGGACCTCGGCCAGTTTGAATCTGCTACCCTGCAACCAGAGGCAAGTAATGTACAGTAACTCCTAGACCAGGGGTCACCAATTGGCAGACCGCGGTCCGGATCCGGACCCTGGGGCTTTAATTTCCGAACCAGATAAATATCGAATTAATAATTTTTTAAAAACCGGTTAAACATCGAAAACAATCAGTTGACCAAATTTTATGTCATGATAGTTGGCTCGGTTGGCAGTACTGCTTATGGTCGGAGATTTGACTGAAGATGAACGGGATTCAGTTTGAAACCTGGTATCGTGAAAAACACGAAATTTGTGAAGTGAGATATTTGAATATTACTCTGACCATATGTTAAGTTTATCGTAAACTTATTAATAATAAATTATTAGAATTAATAACTGTGCACTACTGTGCTGAATCCTCTTAATATTTACCATGTGTTTTGTTTAATTTGTGCAATTCATACCCATAACATAATTTAAATAATTTCCTTGTAATATTAGTTACTTTATAAAAGCTTCGTATGTTTAATGAACTATGGTTCAGACCTCAACTTAATTTACTACTTTGAAAATGAACCTCCATGAAATCTAATTGGCGACCCCTGCCCTAGACCATCGATGTCGATACCTACATACTTACCTGATTTATTGAGACTAGTTTTTGTTAAGCTGCCAATCTAAATATAATTCTAACAGTAAGTTCCAGATGGATTTAATGGTAAAATTCCAATAGCCTTCAAATGATAGAAGCATTGACCTTTGTGGGGAAAATACAATAAACAAGAAATGACAAGAGTTTTGTAATGACCTCACACAATGCAGAGTTGTAACCTTGTTCTTGATCTGCGCTAAGTTATTGCACACAGCCATATTATGAAATACATATTTTGGCGGGGAAATGTGTGTTTTTTCATTGCAAAGTTCCTTTGCTTCAATTTAGTTTTTTTAATCACATCTTTCCAAATATCAATATAAACTCACTTAACTTGCCCTGTAATAATAATAATAATAATAATAATATAATAATAATAATAATAATAATAATAATAATAATAATAATAATAATAATTATTATTATTATTATTATTATTATTATACTTACTTACTTACTTACTCACTGACACTATCGAACCCGTAGATTCATGGCCGCGCGGCCATAAGCTCTCCATACATCCCTATTCTGAGCCAATGTTTTCCAATCATTCCCTGTATAATCTACTTCCCTCAAATCATAGTTAATGCTGTTCTCCCACCTCATTCTTGGTCTACCAACTGGGCGTTTCCTTCTGGCTTTCCTAGAAGAAGTTTCCATGCACGTCTTTCATTCCCCATACGCGCAACATGTCCTGCCCATCGCAGTCTACGAGACTTAACTGTTCTTATTATATCTGGCTTCCTATAAAGACCATGTAGTTCATTGTTATGTAGTTTTCTCCATTCACCTGTCTGTTCATAATAATAATAATAATAATAATAATAATAATAATAATAATAATAATAATAATAATACTAGTACTACTACTTTGTTTTCCAAGTCCTAGAAGCCCTTGGCCTACCAGTCGGTTGCTGACCACACATGCACATGTCTTAATCAAAGAGGTAGACGATCATCTAGACAGTGTAGGGGTAATATGTGGTCAGCATGTCGGGTCCCCCAGCCGTTATAGCTGGTCTTCTCAACTTGGAGTCGATACTTATTGCAGCTACCCAAATGTCTAAGATGCTGAGTGGGCACCGGCCCCATATTGTCCTAAATTCCATGAGAAAATTTCTTCCTCCATGGGGATTCGAACCAGCGCAAGTCCCATAGCTCTGCGGCAAGGCTTCTCGCCTTAACCACTCAGCTACTACTACTATTACCACTAATAATAATAATAATAATAATAATAATAATAATAATAATAATAATAATAATAATAATAATAGCTTTATTTTACCTGACAGAGATAAGGCCTTACCTACCTCTCAACCAGGTTAAAAAAATACAAAACATTGTTCTTACATCTAAATTACATCATCAGCATCATCCGGTATCATGGCAGCTGCGCCGTCTTCCGGAAACCAAACGCCATTCCTCTCTGTCCATCCATTGATCTTCCTCCAATCCTCTGATATTTATAGCCGCTTGTACCCCTTTTATCCAAGTTTTCTTTGGTCTTCCTCTCTTCCTCCTTTCCATTGGGATCCATTCCATAACAATTTTAGGCAATCTTTGCTCTGGCATTCTTTTGACATGGTCATACCACTGTAATATATTTTTTTTCTCTAAATGTCTATGATGTCCGACTCCTCTTGTACACCCATAATTTCCCCTCTAAATTATAATAAACATAAATATTATATGATATGTCTACAATATAATTATTTACAAAATATTTTGATTTAATCTAGATGTAACGAACGAAGTATTCATTCTATGCCACCACATTGTCATTTCGATACTCTGATATTCTCTCCTTGCACAGCATTATTGTAATCCACTTCTGAGGTTGGGGCGCCTGGAAAGCGGAGTAACGCTGCCTCAAAAATATATGATAGGTGATGATGGTGGTAATGATGCGCCAAGAGAGGCCTTAATCCTAAACTTATGAATGATGGCCAGATGATGTTCGGGGACCGTTTGGGCCTTAAAGTTTCCTGACATTTGCCTTACAGGTGAGGAAAAACTCTCCAAAAAAATCACCCAGGAAACTTGTCCCAAACGTGGATCGAACCCTGGTCCGCTGCGTGACAAGGCGGCACGCTACCTTGAGACCACAGCGGTAGACACAATGTAATAATAATAATAATAATAATAATAATAATAATAATAATAATAATAATAATAATAATAATAATAATAATACTATTATCACCATTACTACTATTACTACTACTACTACTACTACTACTACTACTACTACTACTACTACTACTAATACCAATAATAATAATAATAGCTTTAATTTATCTTGCATAGTTAAGGCCTTAAGGCCTTGTTTACCAGTCAACCAGGTTAAAAATATTCAAACAGTATTCTTACATCTAAATTACAATAAAAATAAATATTACATGGTACGTCTACAATATAATTATTATTTACAAGATATTTTGATTTAATCTATATTTTTTTTCAAATGCCCCAGGTTTGTCTTTACGACATTCCTGGTTTCTCTCCTGGCATGGCGTACTTGTAACCCATTTCTGAGGTTGGGGCGCCTGAAAGGCGGGGTTACGTTGCCCCGATGATATGATGGGTGATGATGATGATAATGGTGCGCCAGGAGAGTCCCTATTCCTAAGCTTAACCTAAGATGAATATGAATGATGATGATTGCGATGTGGCCATATGATTTCGGGGACCGTTTGGGCCTTCAAGTTTTCCTGACATTTGTCACCCAGAAAAACTGTCCCGACCGGGGATCGAACCCGGGCCCGCTGCGTGACAAGGCAGCACGCTACCCCGAGACCACAGCGGTGGACTATTTAATCTAGATGTAACGAATGAAATATAAAATGTACAAGATAGAAAAATGTGTGTGTGTGTGTGAGAGAGAGAGAGAGAGAGAGAGAGAGAGAGAGAGAGAGAGAGAGAGAGAGAGAGAGAGAGAGAGAGAAAAAGAGAGAGAAAGATAGCTATAGATCCCGGAGACTCCTGACTGTGCTGACGTAACCTATGCATACTTCCCTACCCTTACCTAATCATTCCATATACAATTCGCTTCCCTTAAATCATGCCGTAAGTTCTCCCAACTCTTTATTGACCACCTATTGGGCACTTTTCCTCTAGTTTTTCTACAAGAAGTAGCCACAAACCGCTTTCATCCCCCACTCTTGCCGGTTGTAGATTGTTCGCATTAATACGGAGGGTTGCCCCAGAAAAGATAAGACCACTTTGAAAGGTTCTGACAATAAAATTATTAACTGTAGCTGCATGAAATTTGGATGGCATTATCAGTGATGACTCAGGTATATGTCAGTGTAGTCGGATTTTTATTTAAGCGAGTTATGGCTTCGAAAGTCGCGGATTTATGGCAGGGTACATCGTGAGGCTTTCCGACGCCAATTACAGACAATCCATTATTGTAAAACGGCGCAAGAGAAGGGATTGAGAATCAGTAAGGCGTGTGTGGGCCGTATTATAAATTTGCATAAAAATGGATTCCCACCGGAAGCCCAGTGTTAAAAAAATTGACAAGAGTACGGGCGCAACCGACCCGGACGACAGCAATAGTGGCCAAATTCAAAGCTGAAGTGACCAAAGAAGCTCCAACCCAGAGAAGCATTTTAAGTCGCACATACACATCTAAGGGTACAGTCTGGCGCATAATCAACCAAAATTTGGACCTAGAACGGCGACATAAAGCCCAAGGGCATGCTCTTAAAGAAAGACACATCAGAGAAAGGTTCACAATGCAAGAAAGTTGTATGAAAACCATTTGAAAGGTGATAAATGGCAGTGGGTAGTTTCTCTGGATGAAGCATGCATCTACCTTGATGATACAAACAGACTCCGTGCAATTTATTACCGCCCAAAAGGACAAAAGGGGTGTTCCGACTTCATCCGGGAAAACAAAGAAAAGTTTTCCAAGGGGTTTATGGTGGTTGCAGGTTTTTGTGCCAGGGGAAGCTAAGAATTCACAGAGTTGAAAGCAAAGCCAAAGTCAATGCAGCCTACTTCCAGGAGAACGTCATTTTTAATGAAGGCATCCCTCGATTGTATGGTGCCGACACCTCAAAATTTTGGATCCACATGGTCGAGTCACACTGCAAGATCATCTCAGCGATACTACAGCCGAAAATTAGATGAAACAGGCATCCATATCATACCCTTCAATAGAGTCCCTGTGAAGTCATCACACGCCTCGCCGATTGATTTTTGTGGGTTTGGTCTCCTGAAACGAGGCCTTGCTTCAAGGCGTCCCACCATGGTGAAGGGCCTTTGGAAAGTTTGTCAAGAGGTTTGGGCTGACATTCCTGTTCCTGTGCTGCAACGCAGCCTCCTGCAGTGGAAACTGAGATACATGGCAATAGTCCATGCCCACGGCCAGCATATCGAGCAGAATCGTGGTGGCGAAAAGGATTTTCGCCACGATGAAAGGTATGAATTCTGTCTTATCTTATCTGGGTCTACCCTCCGTAACTTTGGACGTACACGGGAATTATTATCAACCATTGCATGCTGAAATCTACCTTGAAATTTCTTTCACAGAAGCGTTGTGATGTACCAAGGCCGTGTCCAAAACAATTATCTGCCTTTTTTTAAATACAAGGCACAGAAATTAATGCCAGAATACAGCAAAATCAACTCCTATACGGAGCAGATGAGTTCCCTTGCTTGAATATGAGCGGAGTGAAGCGAGGCGGGACGCAGCGCGGGCGGCAGGTAGTGAGGGTTATTCAATCTACCAATTCAGGAGTTCTAATACTCTCCAATAGATTAAACGAAAGATTTGGCGGTGGATTTTAGTGCCTTACAGTTAGAAACAACAGTTACTTCTTTTGGAAACGGCCTTGTACATCACAACCCTTCTTTGGAAGAAATTTTATGGTAGTTATCGGTATGCAATCGTTGACAGTTCCCTCGTTAGTTTTATGTAGTTTTCTTCAATTTATTAATTATTTTTTTGTCTCTCTTTTGTTCTAAAATTTTCCTCAAATAATCTTTATGTATTCTGCTGTCTTAAAATAAGAGATTGTGTTTCGCATTCATAAAATACGAGTATCCTATAACGAGGAGAATAACTGGAAGGATTAGCGTTTTATACATTATGGAATTCCGAAGGATTGAAGCTATTGAGGTTGTTTTCAGGAAACTATTTTTAGAAATTCCTACTAAACTTCGCCGATCGCATCTATACCTTATCCGATCTTAGAGTGATCCTAACATAAACACCAATTGTATCCTTCCGCCATTCGCGCCACAATTACATTCACATTGACAGAGAGCATGTGTGAAGTATATAAGACATGTGATCGCTAAATGGGATATATCACAAAAAGCTGAACTTGTGAAATACATGTAAAAAACTGGTTTTTTTACCACTAGTCAAAGGTTTGCTAGACTTGTGTTTTAAAAATTTAGATGGCGACACAGCAACAGAAGACTCGTAATGTTCAGCCATTTTGTAGCTTCAGAATCGACCGAAGCATGACTCGAATCCATCATCCATAGGTAATAAACTACAGTGTGATTATAAAGTCTCAGTACATTTTAAAGAAATCGCTTACATATCGTATTTCTGTTACAGCCATTCGAAAGATACAAATCTGTTCAACATTGAAGAGCGGATAGGGATTGTTGCTGCGCGTTTAAGAGGCCAGTCATACGAGGAAGTTATAGACAGATTCCAAAGGAAACCATCACGGGAGACGTGTATCTTGATATGTTGCAACTTTTCTTACAGCCACAGTTACAGCAAGATGGCACCATTGATACAGTGGTGTTACAACAAGATGGAGCACCACCACACTTTGCTCTGGCTTACGCGGGTATCTCAATGACAGGTTTCCCAAAAGGTGGATTGGAAGGGCACCTCCTTGTATCTGGGCACCTCGTTCGCCAGACGTCGCACCCCTGGACTTTTTGCTTGGGGGTTCATCAAGCAACAGGTGTACAGAACCAAGTTTCCTAATTTGCAAGTGCTAAAAGAACGCATACGCCAAGCGAGTCAAATGATTACAGAGGATATGTTGGTGCATGTTTTCCGGGCGACGGTGCGTCATTGGAAAAAAATGTTTTGAGACTGATTGAGGTTATGTTGAACACTAACTTGATAGTAGAAACTGCCTTATAATTTTTGTTTTATTTGCGCTACGTCATCCACAAAATGTACTGGGACTTTATAATCACACTGTATTTTAAGTTGTAATTATTAAGTATATTTTAGAATATTTTCTATGTTTTGAATATTATTATTTTCATTCATGAAGAATAAAAGTATATTGAGAGCACATATTTTTAATTTAATGAAGGGAACAAGACCTCTCCTAGCGCATTATTACCATCACATATCATCGGGGGAGCGTAACTCCGCCCTCCAGGCGTCCAACCTCAGAAGTGAGTTACAATAACCAGAATGTCGAAATGACAACAGGGTGGCATTGGTTTAAAAAATATTTTATTTTTAAACATTTACACTTTCAGTATCAAGGAATAATTTAATCAAGTTATGTGTCTTCATAGGAAGCCAGGTATAATATGAACGGTTAAGTCTCATAGACTGCGATGGGCAGGGCATGTGGCACGAATGGAGAATGAAAGACATGCGTAGAAGCTTCTTGTAGGAAAACCAGAGGGAAAACGCCCAGTTGGTAGGCCAAGAATGAGGTGAGAGAATGATATTAACCATGGTTTAAGGCATGTAGATTATACGGGGACGATTGGAGTAGATTAGCTCAGGATAGAGAAATATGGAGGGGTTACGTCCGCACGGCCATGAACGTTTGGGGTCAATAGTGTCAGTGAGTTAGTGTGTTAATGAATGCGTCATTGAAGCTATGGGTTCCATGATGCATACATAAACTTAGTTAAAAGTTACGTTTAAAAATGAGTATTGTGATCTAGATTGATTCATATATTTTGTAAATAATAATTATATTGTATAGATGTACCATTATTTATATTTATTTATATTTTTTTGTAATTTAGATGTAAGAATAATTTTTGTGTTTTTTTTTTTTATCTGGTTGAGTGGTAGACAAGGCTTAAGGCCTTAACTGTGCCAGGTAAAATAAAGCTGTTATTATTATTATTATTATTATTATTATTATTATTATTATTATTATTATTATTATTATTATTTCTACAAGTTTAGGCTATGCAGCCTGTTCCGGCGAAGTTAAAAGTGAAGTCCATCTTCTACGTTGTCTTGTTCCTCTGGGATTATACAGGAGGTTCTTTTTGGTATTCTTTCGTTGTTCATTCTCATTAAGTGTTCTGTCCATTTCTTATTATTTTCGCTGATTTTATCTTCAATTTTATACATATTTAATTATTCTCGTATAGTTTCATTCCTTATTCTATCCGCTCTTGTGCATCCTTTCACATTACGTAAAAATAGCACTTCCGCAGTCAGTATCCTGCTTTTATCCCTTGATTTCATTCTCCAATTTTCACTTACATACAACAACAAAGGAACAGCCATTGTTTTATATAATTTAAGCTTCGTATCTTTCCTTGTTTTCCGACCTAAGGTTCTTTTTATGGTTCCACAAATAGCCTGAAATTTATTTATTTTATTTTCTATATCTTTATTTTCTCTATAAGTTATAGGCCAATCACATCCTAAATATTGGAAATGTGATATTTGTTATATTATTTTGTTATCCAGTACAATTTTTGATCTAATTTCATATTTACCAATAAATGACATTACTTTTGACTTATTTATTGATATTTTACAATTATATCTATTGGCTATTAATTTAAATTTATATGCTAACATTTGGAGCTCATTTTCAGATTCTGCTAAAAGTACAACATCGTCAGCGAATAATAAAGCATTTATTTTATCTTTATTATCAATTAATATTCCTTCATTAATTAAAACCTTCTTCCATTCTTTTAGGATATCGTCCATATAAATATTAAATAAAATAGGTGAGAGTGAACACCCTTGTCGTACTCCTTGGTTTATTTGAAAAAAATGTCTTATTTTTAGTCAGCTATGGGTCAATACAAATATTTGTTCCATAGTACGAGCTCTTAACAGTTTCTATAATCTGAATAGGGAGGCCTTTTTCTTTTAGGATATTCCACAATATTTCCCTGTTTACTCGATCAAATGCTTTATCTAAGTTTATAAATAACAAATGTGTTTCTAGTTTTTTTCTTGTCTTTTGTTTATTATCTGATTCAGGGCAAATACTCCATCGGTATAAGATCTTCCTTTTCGGAACCCGTTTTGTTCTTCTGCTAGTGTTACTTCAGTAATTCGTTGTATTCGTTTTGCTATTATTCTAGCATAGATTTTATATCCACTATTTAGGAGGGTAATGCCTCTGTAATTAGATGGTTGGTTTCTTTCTCCTTTCTTGTAAATTGGTTTTACTATACTTTGCCTCCATGTTGCTGGTATATTATGAATCTCTCAACACATATTAAGAACATTCAAGAATCTTAATTTAAAGAATATATCTACATATTATTATTATTATTATTATTAATATTATTATTATTAGTATTATGATTAGTATTATTATTATTATTATTATTATTATTATTATTGATATTATTATTATTTATTATTATTATATTGTTGGCTCCTTGTGTGGCTTCACCTTTCTATATACTGTACAAGTTAGTGTGAGTTCATAATACAATAATGCTGATAGAATATCAGATGGAAAGAAACAATAATTGTACAACAACAAACAAACCCCGACGCATCATGACACAAAACTTGTATACGTGCAGATTATAAAGGCAAGAATCCTGATCCGCCTCAAGGCTTGGGTGGCTTCAACTGGTACCGAAGCCTGTTCGAGGTCGCAAGGAGTTACGAGCTGCATTCCTCCCAATGTCGCCTACTCTGCAGGAGTCGTGACTAAGCTTTTCCGCGCTAAGATCCCCCGTCACATGAGTCACGTCATTTTACACCTGATGACAGTCACTCATTGCTACTGTTGACGTGTCTTTTTTAACCTTAATGGCTTTTCATGAACACCGCAATCAAATGTATGATCCGGATATCACTCAGATATCTACCTCGACACTTGAAGCGATTTCTCAAGGAATTAAGTTCAGATTGTTCTCAAGAAAATCATCATCATCAGCAGCAGCAGCAGCAAGGATTAGACCCTAAGGTCTGTTCCGATCTCATGCTAGAATTGGCCTGTCCATATTTTATTGGGGTTTCCTACATTTATTGGTCCTAGTGGTTTGTAATGAAGAATCTGTTTCGGAATTATCCTGTTATCCATCCTATTGATGTGGTCCATCCATTCATCTCTGTATTGTGCAACTCTGTCTAATAGTTTGAATAAATTTAGTTCACTTCGTATATATTCATTTCGTTTTCGATTTGTTATTGTATAACCAGAAACACTCCTCAGAAACCTCATTTCTGACGTTTCTATTCTTCGTTCCTTGTTTTTGGTTAACACCCAGTATTTCGATCCATATAGTAGTGTTGGAACCGCCTTTGTTTTATAAAATTTTAAATGTCTTCTTTCTAGTTCCTTTGAGACTTCGTTTTATGGTGCCACACATATAATTAAATTTTATTTAGTTTTCAATGTCTTCACTTTTTCTATATGACACGTTGTATCCCAAGTAATTAAAATTGCTCACTTGTTCTATTATTTTATTCTCTAATTGGATTTTTACTTTTAATGGCTCATAGTCTCGAAAGCCTAAAACTTTTATTTTTAGAGTAGATATTTTCAAGTTGTATGTTTCTCATATTTTACTGAATTTTAAATTGCCCTTTGTAAGTCATCTTCAGTCTCAGATATCACAATCTGATCGTCTGCAAAAAGTAAAGTACCTAATAACATATCGTCAGTTTTAAAATGTTCAGTTAAAACAATTTGTCAATTCTCTATTACATCGTCTATATATACAGGATGTCCCAAAATTAGGCCGACAAACTTTGGGAGCTGAAGGAAGGTTTTTTTTTGCTGCGGTGCTTCGTTTAAGCGCTGGACAAGTTAATGTCATTACTGCCTTCCACCCAGTTGGTTTAGAAACGTAAATTACATTTGTGTGTAGTATGTATATTTTAAAGGAACACACGAAAGAATCAAAACAAAGACGCTTGAATTCGGTTAGCATGTTTACTTCCTGAGCTCATCGTTGTGTTTCCTTGACATTGTGCATTAGTTTGCTGGAATGGCTGCTGCATACTAGTTTATTTACAACATGGAAAGGTACATGTGGAATGAGATGACGGACATGCTGTTGGTGTATGGAAAAGCTGGTTCGGGTCGTGCGGCTGGCTTTACCAAGAACATTTCCGAAACCGAAGAGTTCCTCATCACACTACATTTGCCAGCATTGAACGTAGACTACGTGAAAGAAGCTCCTTGGATAGACGAGCAGAAGGTCAAGGACGGCCACGTTCTGTACGGATTCCTGAGAACGAGGAAGATGTGTTACGGTGCATTAAAACAATATTGCAGCTAGTACTCGCACCATCGCTCGAAAATTGCACCTAAGTCGTAGCACTGTGGGAAGAATTCTGCAGGAAATTTTGTTGCACCCTTTTCATCTTGAAAAGGTCCACGTAATGAGGCCTCAAGACTATTCTCTGCGACAGCAATTTTGTCAGTGGTATCTGGACAAAATTGAAAACGATGTACTGTTTGCATCCCATGCCATGTTCACAGATGAAGCATGTTTCACACGTTAACAGTTATTTAACAGTCGGAATTCACATGTTTGGGCCTTCGAAAATCTCCATGCTACTTTCAGAGGTCACATCAACTGAGATTTGGTGTTACTGTGTGGGCCGGTATTGTGGATAACTTCTTATTAGGAACATACATTTTGCCCGCCCGACTCAATGCTTACAATTACATAGTATTTCTGCAACAAGTTTTGCCTGATCTAATGGAAACAGTCCCCCTTCATATCAGACAGGACATGTGGTTTCAACATGATGGGGCACCAGCTCACTTTGGTGCTGAAGTACGTCGTCATCTTACGGCTACATACGGCAATCACTGGATACCCAGAGGTGGACCCATTGCCTGGCCGGCACGCTCCCCTGACCTTACTCCACTTGAATTCTTTTTGTGGGGGCACATGAAGACTATCGTGTATGAAACACCTGTTTAATCTGAAGAAGACCTTGGGGCACGAATAACCTGCGCAGCTGGCGAAATCAGAGAAATGACCGATGTTTTTGTGAATGGGAGGCAGTAATGACATTAACTCGTCCAGCGCTTAAATGAAGCACCGGAACAAAAAACCTTCCTTAACAAAAAGTGTTTAAAATAATGTCGTCTATCAGCTACCAAAGTTTCTCGGTCTAATTTTGGGACACCCTGTATATTAAAAAGTAATTGCGAAAGAGGGCATTCTTGTTTTACTCCACAGTTTATTGTCGCTGTTTTGTGTTTTATGACCAATACTCACTGGCACTATCGAACCCGTAGGTTCATGGCCGTGCGGACATATGCAATCCATACATCCCTATCCTGAGCCATTGCTTTCCAATCATTACATGTATAATCTACTTACCTCACACATAGTTAATGCTGTTCTCCCACCTCATTCTTGGTCTATCTACTGTGCGTTTTTTCACTGTTTTTCTACAATAAGCTTTCATGCACGTCTTTCATTCCCATACGTGCCACATGTCCTGCCCATCGCAGTCTACGAGACTTAGCTGTTCTTATTATATCTGGCTTCCTAGAAAGACCATGTAGTTCATTGTTATGTAGTCTTCATAGTCTGTTCATCTCTCTTTGGTCCAAAAATGTTCCTAATTTATTCTCAAATACTTATAATCTCCTTTCTTCCCTTAAAGTAAGAGTCCATGTTTCGCTTCCATATAATATAACTAGTAGAATAATATTTTTATATATTTTCAGTTTAGTGTTTTTTAAAGGAGTTGGGACAACAATAGTATATTACAATGCGAGGTTGGGAAGTGGTTTTTACAGAATTGAGGTAAAATGTTTAAATACCGAGCGATAGCGAGGTTTTTAATTACCGAGATTCTGTAAAACACTTCACAAACGTACGTTGTACATTATTTTTTGCACAATGGTGTTTTCAAAACAATAAATAATAGTAAATCTTTGTTTGGAAATATTTGCGTTCATTATAAACAACTGACTAACGTTAACAGTGTGGGCAATGTTTATTAGTTGAAACAACATGAGGCTTTGAAAACAATTATTGATATCATGGCCGCAGTGTGTATTTATTGTTTTATATTGTTTCAAATAAAGTTCAGTTCATTTAAAATGCAGTGATTTGTTTCGTATAATGTATATTAACACTACCTTTTAGCTATATTCTGTATATACATTGTACGTAGTATACGTAGAGGGCAGTGGTTTTACTTCCCGCACGTGGGTGTAAAAGTAATATTACAGTATAGGTATTTAGGTTGGCAACCCCGAAATGTAGGAAGTTGAACTTTCAATAATGATCGCCATTAAAAACGCACAAAACGCACTATCGCGCAAAAAAAGTCTCTGTAATGCATAATAGCACGCATTTCCAGAATTGAGCCTATGTTTAATTTTTGATGCATCTCATTCCTATTTGTGATTATTGTTCCTAGGTATTTGAATTCAGCCACTTCCTCAAAATGTCCCTCATTTGTCATTAGCTGTCAATTTCCATTATATAATGTATTTCTACGTGTGACCATATATCAGTTTTATTGATATTTACTTCCAGTCCCAATTTCTTAGTATTACTCAATATTGTGTGAGTGTTGTCCTTTAGTATCTCCTCGCTATCGGCCAATAGGTACTACATCATCAGCACAAACTAACAGCTTATTAATACCATTGAGTTGTAGGCCTTCTTCGTCCTATAGAGATTTGATGGCATGCTCTAGTACAAAATTAAACAGTAAAGGAGATAGTGCATCTCCTTGTTTCAACCCATTCTGGATTTGAAAAGTGTCCGAGAATTATTTTCCTACACGTACTCTACTCTTTGTGTCATTTAGACACATTCGTATAAGTCTAACTAACTTTTTAGGAATTCCGAACTCCAGCAGGATACTATATAACTTCTCCCTCTTAATTATGACCCATTCTAATTAATATTTTATCATCTACATATAAACTTTCCTCCCTAAGAGGATACATTTCTCATGAAAATATTTTTGAAAAATCGTTACATCTTTTCTTTCCCATTTCAAGCTTTGATATATAGGACATAGGTCTGTATGGACTTTACAAAATTACAGAAAAATATGTATTAAATATATCTACAGAAAAAAACAAAAGTTATGGCATTTCAAGATGTAGATCGGCCGCGGTGGAATAATGGTTATGCTCCTTGCCTCTGGTCCCGAGGGTCGCGGATTCAAACCCGGCAGGAGACGATGGATTTTTTAGAATAGAAAAATCCAAGGTGCAAGTCCTCCCGGAGGAACTTTAAGCCATGGATCGCTAGTCTGAAGATGCTTAAGCCTGGACAAAGAGCCTCTAAACACATGTACCGATCTCAAACGTCTGGAGCAGGTGAATAATTTTACATATCTAGGATGCAATATCTCATATGAAGAAGAAAAGGATGCATGTGCAAAAAATAAATTTTTAAGGATTTTAAGGTTAATAAATTCTATCATCAAACCACAATTAGTCCAAAAACTTTCAAGAGTAAAAGTGTATAAAACATTGGCTCTTCCAACTCTCTTGTATGGTAGCTAAGTATGGACATTGAAACAGAATGATATACAGATACTTAGTTTTGCTGAAATGAAATATATTCGAAAGACTGCAGGATACACACTACTAGATCATCAAAACAATAAAGAGACTTTAATAGAATTACACATGGAACCTCGAGAAAACAAAATTTTTGATTATAAGTCAAGATGGATACAACATGTTAATCGAATGGAGGATCAGAGGATTCCCAATCAGATGTTAGGCTTCAGGGGAAAAAATGACCAGGACGTCCACTTAAAATACTTTTGGATGACATTTCTATTGAAGCCAAAACAGGCCAACAAATGGCCTAAATTCGTGAATGGGTTATGATGATGGTGACAACATATATATAAACCTTCAGTCTGCATACGTTCATGCTCGCAAAACTCGAAAAATAGTTGGTCGATTGTTATGTAAATTTGTACATACAAGTTTTCAGGTACGAAGAGTGTTTAGTCGCTATTATTCTCTAAAATCATTAGGTGTAGACGTTCATCTCAAACGAACATTCGAACATTTTAATACCCCTCCAGCGGTCTGAATTTTTTATGTTTCACAACGGAACTTAGCATATGCTATTAAAATAAACAATATATTGTATTACAGATTATCAATGAAACCCAAATCACCAAACTAGAAATTAAAATACTCAACGAGTTTCGATAACGAGGCTATCATTACCAAGGCTAGTTATTGATTGTATATAGGGATATACATATATATGTATATTACACTGGTCAACATGATTTTTGTCTCATGAGTACCAATAGTTGTACTTAATGCAGTTTTTTATCGTGTTTTCAAATATGTATTTCCAATTTCTCCATCACCCATAGTTTTTTATTTCAATTTCAATTAATGGATTTAAATAATTATTTTTTCGTCCATTTGTCCAATGTAAAATAAAACTAAACGATTTCAACTATGGAAAAGAGATATCAAGGCAAATGAAATCCTAATATGCTGCCGATTATTGTCAGACCATCAAAAGGGATGCTCCACAGGCGAAATATAGCAGAAAATCGTCATTTCTTACTTTCTAGGCGAGTCCGAATGTTCGAATATTGTGTAGTTACGAATGTAGAAAATATTAAAGTGTTTGAAATGATAAATTTCTGTCTCTCGGAAACCTTGAGTGATGGAGAAAACCGATAACATATTTTAAATCAGGAGAAAAAATACTATCAGAATCACATATTTTTCTTTCTGAGACAAAAAAAAAGTTTATTTTTTGTTGCTCAGTGTTATCAATCAGTAACTAGTGTTGATAATGATAGCCTCCAAAACGAAACGCGTTGACTATTTTAATTTTTAGTTTGGTGATTTGGATTTTATTGATGTTTTAATACAATTATATTATCTCCAAAATAATATTTATTAATATAAGACATATATTATCCAAATATCAGCGAAATCCGATCATTAGAAGTGGGGGTTTACCTGAAATCCGAAATTAAAAATTGACTTTGGCAACGGCCATGTTTGATAATCGCAATGTACATCATGCAATTTAATAAACCTGTAATTTTCTTTTAACTTATTTAACTAAAAATAAAAACACTTATTTCATTTAATTAGGCGTAGCAGCACACACCAGGTATTAGCTAGTATATTACAATAAATAGCTCTGTAATTTTTTTTACCCAAAGTTGTATCTATATTTTTTTTTCCGTTTGACCGCGTCCGCTGTTTACCCGGCGTTGTCCGGGAATCTATCTCTCCCGATCTTCTTGGAATAAATGAGCTGAAATACAAAAATTAATGTTACTTCTTACAATTAGTTGAATAAGTAAAATGAAAAATAATTATAAATGTATATCGTAATTATTTTAAGATTACCCGTGCTGATTACTCGTGTTGCCCTGAATCTACTTATATTGATCTTCTTGGCATAATGAGTTAAAAGACAAAATTCGTTATTGTGAGTTATCCGTAAAAGAATACCCGTCATGTGCTTTGCTATGCTTGTATAGGAATCTACGTACTTGTCTCGATCTTCTTGGCATCAATGAAAGACAAAAATTGTTATTCTGAGTTTTCTGTAAGAGATAAACAAATGCTGTCGGGAACTTTTTCGTAGAGCTTTTTGATATATTCAATTCTGTGTACATTAAATTTGTGTATTTGTTATGGTTTAGGCAGCGTAAGCAATTTAAACGTCCAAAGAGCTACTTTTTTCACGTTTTCCACTATAAAGGGCGATTTTTAAGGGTGTAGGAATTGAGCATCACAACTCTTTTATAGCCTATGTTCATCCCGGGAATCTCCTGAACATTTTAAAAAAAGCCCCATCACAATCGGATCAACGGTATGGCCGTGCATAAAGTACGAACAAACAAACAAACCAACAAAAAACATTAATTTATATATATATATATATATATATATATATATATATATATATATATCCTGCAAAAAATGTGTTAGACTGATTATGTATTTAATTGAATTAATAATAATAATAATATAATAATAATAATAATAATAATAATAATAATAATAATTTTATTTACTTAGGAATTTAGACTATGCTATAATTTTCCTCAACCAAACGACAAATGTATACTTGTTCAAAGGGGAATCGCATGGGACCATTTTTTTTTTTTTCCACATTAGACAAAATTTCGCATTATAAAAAAATATTAACAAATCTTAGATAATAGATTACCGTATATGTCTTTTTTCCATTAATTATTTTTTATTTGTGTTTTAAAATATCATAAACTTGGGTTTTCTGCATTTAAATTTAGTCATTATTTCGCGTACTGAGAGTTTGTTTTTCTTTATCTTCAATCGCTTTCACTTTTTCGTTTAATGACAATGATAAATACGATTTAGCCTTCTTTATTCCGAAAATTTAGAACGCTACCTATGAAAGATACGTACACAATCGGTCTCAGATCTTAAACTAATTTAAGATTTTACAGTGCACTACTTATTTGTAGGACAAAATATGTCACACGCCAAATATTTGTTAAACGAACCTGTATTTCGCATAAGGGTGTGCAGTGAGCCGAAAGACAATTTCAGATACAGGTAGAAAATCTACTTCACCCGGGTGAGAAATCATTCCTTATTGTTATTTCGACTAACGGGAATTCAATGAATTGGAAACTAATTTATTTGTCTCTGTCTTTCCGCTTTATAAACATTTTTTACATGAATTGTGTAGATATATGCTTCCTTTTCCGTGTTATACAGATTCCGCTTTATACAGAATAAATACACATAATATCACTATAATTTCGCCGGGACCAATAAATGTGTTCACATTGGACATATTTCCGCATTATTCACGTTCCTAATTAAACAGGGTTTACTGTGTATATACATGCATATATATATATATATATATATATATATATATATATATAAAGTAAAGTGATCCCACAACATGCCCGGAGGCCCTTGGGGTAGTAGGAGGTTAAGGCTCCCACTTTTTCTAGACAATCGGCACTTTATGTCAGCCGGGTTGTCAGCCCTGCGTGACGGCCGCCTTTACCCCCAGAACAAGCGTCTGGTACTCATTTCCGTTAGAGGCTGAGTCGACCCCAGGGCCATAGTGCCGCCAGAGGGTTTGGGTCAGTTTACAAATCCTGACCCCAACGGGACTTGAACCCTCGACCCTCCAGCTTGTAGCTCAGTGCCTTAACCACTACGCTACGCCGTGCCCCCACATGCATATATATATATATATATATATATATATATATATATATATATATATATATCCATCCATAGTAATTCTGCCCGAAGGCAGGTCCTTCACCGCAATCAAAGCATTTTCATGCTATGCTTGCAGCTTTACTAGGAAATTGTGTAAGTGTGGTAGCTTCCCGTTGCTTTCCACACCGGTGAGGGATGATGGTGATGATGATAATGATAAGGATGATGATGATGATGAAGATGATGGCCATATGATTTCGGGGACCGTTTGGGCCTTAAAGTTTTCCTGACATTTGTCTTACAGGTGAGGAAAACCCCGATAAAAACCTCACCCAGAAAAACTGCCCCGACCGGGGATCGAACCCGGGCCCGCTGCGTGACAAGGCAGCACGCTACCTCGAGACCACAGCGGTGGACATATATATAAGAAAAATAAGTGTTTGAATTGGATTCGCCTGGTGGTGTAACGGATAACACACTGGGGTACCGACCCAGAGTTCCGGGTTCGAATCCCGTCCAGGCATTTATTTTCTTATGTCATATTAATCTTACATATCTCAATGTCAAAAATTTAATTATAACATATATAATTAAATAAATTACTGGGCCGTCCTATGAAACGCTGGAGGGAAAATTTTCTATAGGATCGTAACAGGCCTTGGCCTAATACTTGGAAGGAAGAAGAAGAAGAAGAAGAAGAAGAAGAAGAATTAAATAAATTATAACATATATATATATATATATATATATGTATATAATTGGGGCACGCCGTAGCGTAGTGGTTAAGGCACTGCGCTACAAGCCGGAAGGTCGAGGGTTCGAGTCCCGGTGGGTCAGGATTTTTAAACTGAACCAAACCTTCTGGCGGCACTATGGCCCTGGGGTCGACTCAGCCTCTAACGGAAATGAGTACCAGACGCTTGTTCTGGGGTAAAGGCGGCCGTCACGCAGGGCTGACAACCCGGCTGACATCAAGTGCCGATTGTCAAGAAAAAGTGGGAGCCTTAACCTCTACTACCCCAAGGGCCTCCTGAGGCCTGTAGTGGGAACACTTTACCACTTTATATATATAATTAAATTTTTGACATTGAGCAATGTAAGATTAATATGACATAAGAAAAATTAATGCCTGGACGGGATTCGATCCCGGAACTCTGGGTCGGTACCCCAGCGTGTTATCCGTTACACCACCAGGCGAATCCAATTTAAACACTTATTTTTCTTATATATATACATATATATATAAGATAATATAATGGATAACATGCTGGGGTACCGACCCAGAGTTCCGGGTTCGAATCCCGTTTAGGCATTTATTTTTCTTATGTCATATATATATATATATATATATGTCCACCGCTGTGGTCTCGAGGTAGCGTGCTGTCTTGTCACGCAGCGGTCCCGGGTTCGATCTCCGGTCGGGGCAGTTTCTCTGGGTGAGGTTTTTATCGGGGTTTTTCCTCATCTGTAAGACAAATGTCAGGAAAACTTTAAGGCCCAAACGGTCCCCGAAATCATATGGCCATCATCATCATGATCATCCTTATCATTATCATCATCATCCTTCACCGGTGTGGAAAGCAACGGGAAGCTACCACACCTACACAATTCCCTACTAAAGCTGCAAGCATAGCATGAAAATGCTATTATTGCAGTGAAGGACCTGCCTTCGGGCAGAATTACAATGGATGGATATATATAAGCAGCAACTTATGCTCGGACACGGTATATGTATATATGACATGAAAAGAAAAATAAATGCCTGAACCCGAATCCCCTAAATTTATATACCTTAGTGACATAACCACTAATCCGCTCAGGCAAGAGACTGCGGCACATCGCTCGTCCTGCCATCTTTTGGTTACTTAACAAGTAAGCGTTTAAAGAGAATATTACTTTATAGCAGTGACACTTTTTTATTTCGATATTATAATTACATTTTGGCATTTATAATGAAGACCTAATATGACATGAAAAGAAAAATAACGCCTGAACCTGGATTTGAATCCCAGACATCTAAATTTATACGTTAGTGACATAACCAGAAGACCACTTGCTAAATGTTAAAATTCAAGCATTAACAACTCTAGAAAAATAGAAAGTTTTATAAAAGTAAAGTAATCCCACTACAAGGCCTCAGGAGGCCCTTGGGGTAGTAGGAGGTTAAGTCTCCCACTTTTTCTGAACAATCGGCACTTGATGTCAGCCGGGTTGACAGCCCTGCGTGACGGCCGCCTTTACCCCCAGAACGAATGCCTGGTACTCATTTCCGTTAGAGGCTGAGTCGACCCCAGGGCCATAGTGCCGCCAGAAGGTTTAGGTCGGTTTAAAAACCTGACCCCATCGGAACTTGAACCCTCGACTTCCGGCTTATAATGCATTGCCTTAACCACTACGCTACGGCGTGCCCCAGAAAGTTTTATACGTTATAAAATTCCAAAAATATGCATTCTTTTCACATAATTGGATTTAATATTTTCATGGTACTCTTAAATCCCAAAATATGCAAGCTTTGGAATGTATTAGAGTGCACAGTCATGGCGAATAAACAATAAAATGTGCAGTATCATTTTCTCTCTGTACACAGTATTTTATCTTCACTTTAACGGTAGAGAACTAATAACATTTCCATGTTTATCTTTTAAATGTTAAAACGTTTTTGTATTAAAAATGTCCCACTTCATGAGATAATGTTGATGTCAATTTTAAAACTTTTAAATATTATACAGTCTGTTATAAATATTTTTTAGCAATGGATGCTTATTTCTCTTTTGTACTCGTGTCGTAACTTCTTCCGTATAATCCATACTCCTCCTCACTCCATCTATCCAATGTTCTCTGTGTCTGCCTCTTCCACTTCTTCTGTTAACGTTTCATTCAAGGATCTTCTTTGGTATTCTATCTTCTTCCATTGTTATGAGGTTGTCTATACCATTTCAAAACGTTTTTCTCCTATTTTTTCTAATAAGTTTTTTTTTCAACTTGCATAATTCTCCTTTTATTTTGCTGTTTCTAGCTTTGTCCCTTCTTGAAATGTATTCTTGTCGTTCGCCTCCAAAAATCCACTTCTATTGCTAACAGCTTGTTGTTTTGTTTTCTTCTTATTGTCCAGGTTTCGGACCCATATAATGAAATGCTTTGTAACAGAACTTGAAATATAATATTGTATTGTAAGCCCATGTTTTCCCTTTACAGAGACTTAGGCGCCCCCCCCCTACAGGGAAGAATTTGAACCATACTAATTTAGTTACACTTGGTTTCGTATAGATGTCATTTTGAGTGGTCCGTGGTCAGCGTTCCGCCTCATACTGGACATCTAGAAAACCAAGGTAGTACTAGGACGGGAAAATTCGGTAAATTTTGCTTAGAGGCCTTTTCATTCAGGCTTAAGGATTTTTTTACGAGCCTGAAAATCTTCAGATTCGGGACCCACGACTTAAAGTCCCTCCCGGAGGACTTGCTCCTTGGATTTTTCCGTCCTAAAAAATCCATCGACCCCAGCCGGGTTTGAACCTGCGACCATCGGGACCAGAGGCAAGAAGCATAACCACTAGCCCACCGCGGCCGACAAAATATAATAATACAAATAATAATAATATATCTAGAACTTGGTTATATATTGGTGTGTGACAGTGATGGCCGGGTATGTGCTCACATTATTTACGTCATAAATAATCCATACAGTTTTCGATTAAATTCTCGCAATCACTCTATTTCTTTCTACAAACTATCAGTAACTCACAATATACGCTAACAATTAATCCTGATTTAATTTTTAGCTCACTCAAAATAAATTCACACTTACATATGAGTTCACTTGCTAGAATTTGTCTTATACTCACTGTCTCGCTACTTACTTACAATTGCTTTCGCTGTGAAACCAAGACTGACTGGCCTGTGTCCTCGTCGCATATTATATAGGCGCGAGGGACATTCTAGGGTTAGGTTCGGGACACTTCGAACCATAGAAGCATCTGGTCACCGATCTTTCCCGAAAGAGAAGGTATATGTTGGTAGAATTATCTGGACTGACAGCCCAGAAATATCGGTGGTTGGCGCGGGTCTTTCGACTCGCGAGTCGGGGACTCACAACAAATCCATTCCAACCAATGAGGGACCAATATTCTACCTTTCCCGCGTAATGTAAACATCGCTATACAACGCGTAACAATATTTTCTATAGAAATATTCAGTGCGATTGTTTATTAACTGTTTGTGAGTCGACCAGTTCGTGACACAAGTGGATAGGGAATTCCAGAGAGGGTAGCAGAAACAAGCAAGGATGAGGAAGAATAAGATGTGTGATGTGGAGCAGGCCTGCTCACTATGTATGGAAAGATGCCCCTCCTATTCAGCCCTACGTCGGATAGATGATTGAAGTCGATTTCCGAAAGGCCTACAGTTTTTTAAAGTTTTAAAAAAACTTTAACCTGGTTTAGGACGGCGGCACCTGCTAGGTATCTATTTTCATATTTTACTTTTTAGTTGGTTAGTTAGTTAGTACTATATATGACACACTAACTGTTTCAGTTACATTGATGTAGCTATTTACATGAGAAATAACAGGTCGCTGACATTGCATGATGTTGCTCTTGATAAGATGATTTGATTATGTTTTCATGTCTAGTCCAGATTAAAATGTTAAGTCATCCTGAATATGCTTGTAAGAATGATGTAAGGCGTCTGTAAGTTGGGCAACTTCTTCGTTATTAATTTATGTAATTTACCTTCAAATGAAAGTTGCTTGAGATCCAATTACGATAACAAACTATTATTTAATTAAACGCCCGTTAAAATTAGCAATACACTTCTCAAATCGATTAGTGAAAACAACTGTAATACTATAGTTATTTCCAGTAACAACACCACTGGGATTAGACAAAATCCAGTTATTTTATGCAAATTTAATGTTCATTTCTTTCTTACTTTCTTTTCCTTAGTTTACCCTCTCCATTTGTACGGTCAGCAGATGAAGTAAATAAATGTGCTGGACGATATACGAGAGAGGAAATACAACCAAACATGCCCACAAATAAAGGAACAGTAATATGTCACGCATAAGTGTGGTTTATTTCAGGCATTTTCTACTGATAGTTGTTCATCAGTAGGGCTCGGAAGTTGAGGACCTATAAAATGCCTATAAAACCTTTAAAATACCTGAAGATATCCTACAAAAGACCTAAAAACTGGGAAAAGGACGTTAAAAGCTTTGAAGTTGCTAACTTGTGAATAAAGACAACCTCCCTGCCTTCACCCTTTGCTGGAGGCAATTTTCACAAAAGTGGCAACTTCTAAAAAAATGAAGTCGAAATACAGGCGGTCAGTAGGCTGGTGGTTAAAGATAATGGGATATTTGATTATGGTTCAATAGTTTCTCGCGGAAAAAATGTGTTTGGGGTATGAAATGTCTTTAGAAAGTAAAAATAGATAGAGAAAGTAAAACTAGATAGTATTTTCAAAAGAAGTTGGAATTGAGACTAGACTCTATGGATTCTTGATTTATACAAATGGTATAGAGGTAATCAAAATCAGGAAAAGTTGCAAGAAATTACCTAAAAAAAGGCCAAAAAGGACTAATAAGCCAAAAAAGTAAAAAAAAGGGACAAGAAGTAAATATAAAACCCACCATTTTCTGGCCTACAATGATCCAAAATGTATATACATAATGGTCGACCTCGTCTTCAGACATAGAATAAAAAATAAAAAAAATAAAAAAAATAAAAAGGATTTTTCCTCAATTTCCGGCCCTATTCATCTGATTTGAAACTAGCACACCCGCTGAGAGACTGAAAGATTCATGTAGTACAATCCTCATGACGTAATAATGCTGCGTAAAACATTCCTCGTGGTTGCTTTCTTCTGAGCTGTGGGCTGTAGGCATTTTTACATGTCGCACGCCACCGTAGCCTCACAATAGCACTACTTATCGGGAGAGAGATTTTAATTTTTGGATTACACATACATACATTTTTGACCACACAAAGGCATAGAGGTCCTTCTCGAATATGTGATCAGAGAAATGACGGACACCTCCGGCACAACACGAACATAACATAGATATCATTCACTCATTTATTCATACGAACAAGGCTAATAAGGCCTATGATATGGATTATTACAATGGTCAGATGGCGTTCGGGGATTATTAGAACCTTAAAGGTTCCCAACATTTGCCTTATAGGCGACGAAAACTGTGACATAACTTCATCCAGGAAACATGTCCCGACTGGGTACCGAACCCCGGGCTCTCTGCGTCTGAGGAAACGACGCGACGGTGGAAAAAATGTATATAATACTAATAATAACAATAATATTTCATTTATATACAGGTTTTTAATGTTTACACATATTTCTGTGCCTAAAGTTTTATTTTCCTTCTGCACTCGTCTCTATCCATCCATTCCATGTCCTCCAATCCTATTGTTCGCATTCAAATTCTTATATCTTGCATCCACGAGTTTCGAGGTCTTCCTATCCTTCTTCTTCCAGGTGGACATCATTTCAATGTTTTTCTGGGTAACCTTTCTTCTTGTAATCGTCGTACATGCCCATACCAGTTTATTTGCTTGTATCTTATATAATCTACTATTGAATATTTAATATCCATTTTTTCTGTATGACAGTATTTCTTATTTTTTTCTAATTTTGAATATTGCTACTCTCCTTAAGAAATCAATAATAATAATAATAATAATAAATAATAATAATAATAATAATAATAATATAATAATAATAATAATAATATAATAATAATAATAATAATAATAATAATAATAATGATAATAATAATAATAATGATAATAATAATAAAAGTGATAATAATAACAATAATAATCTATTATTATAAACAAATTATCAAAAAAACAAGTTCATATTCTAAAGAAAATCATTCGTAAAGAAATATCTTCACAAGCAAATCTGCATTTTTGAATTTCCTATTATTATTATTATTATTATTATTATTATTATTATTATTATTATTATTATTATTATTATTATTATTATTATTATATTATTATTATTATTATTATTATTATCATTGTAATAATAATAATAATAATAATAAAAATAATAATAATAATAATAAATAATAGTAATAATAATAATAATAATATCCTATACGATAAAATGAACGATAGATTAAAAATTGATGAAATGCTAAAGGCATAGTGATATTACTCTTACCATAGTAATTTTGAAAGCTTGGACAGACATTTGTGCGATGCCAAACAGGCTGTGAGTGTCCGTCCTGCTAACAATGGATCTAATTAACATGCTACTCAATATGAAAAGGTTGGCAGGTTACAAAGATCAATTACAGCTTCCCTTTCCTCTCTCGCGATGTAACAACTGCATTACTCGAGAGGACCAATTAAGGCATCAACCTCTTGCTCGTCCAATTTGTTAAACCAGGTATCATCTGAGGTCAGACAGCCCACTCTTACCTTAATAAACTCAATCTACAACACAACACTTTCCAAATTTATACAACGCGCTTCAATTTATTGCTCTTAGATCAAGCATAGCCCACACTGTTATAAAGATTAATTTGAGTTGTCTGTTTTGTTTGTCTGTCTGTCCCTCCTTCGTGGACTTAGATTCTATTTGCCCGATGGGGTTTCCACCGTCATTTTTTTTTTCTGGAACATATATAACATATTTGCGGATGTAGGCCTATATATATATATATATATATTAGTCACAGAAATTGACTTTTTAAGAAGATCGGCAAGAATATAAAAATTAGACAAAATAAAAAGTAATACAATTAGAGAAATTTTGAATGTAGAAAAGGATATTGTACAAGCTATTGAACAAATCCAACTAAGATGGTATGGACATATAATGAGAAGGGGCACAGAAACAAACAAAGAAGTATTGAAATGGATACATCCTGGAAAAGGGAAACGTGCTAGACCAAAGCCAACGTGGATAAAGGGAATTCAAGACAACCTGAGGAAGAGAAATATGACAAAAGCAACACGCAAGACCGGGAAGTGTGGAAGAAAAAAATTGTATACTTTGGTTGAGGATATCTGTGTTATATAACAGAAACAATCCTGAAATAAGTATATATATATATATATTATACATTTATATTATATTTTATTTTATCTGATGGAGTTAAGACCGTAAGGTCTTCTCTTCCGTTTCACCGGGGTTAAATTATAAATATAATAACAGTTATGAATTATCTACTTGTTGATCAACAATGCATAATAGGCATAGGCTACACAATATACAGTTTACAAGGGAAAAAAACATATAACCTGTAATTTGATAAAGTAATTGGCTTAGTAAAAAAAGTGTAAAATATTCATCGTCAACAACAAGGATTAAGCCTAATGGCCTGTTCCGATCTCATTATAGGTCGAATTGGTCCTTCCATCTCTTCAATGGTCTTCCCAACAATCTTCTCCCTTTTGGTTTATAATTATACATTCTTCTTGGTATGCGCTGTTCATTCATTCGTAATACGTGCTGAAGGTAAGCATTTTGATAGTATTTTATTCTTTCACAGAGATTAAATATATTAAGTTATGTTCTTATATCTTCGTTTGTCTTTTTATCGGTCCTTTGGTATCCTGCTATTGCTCCCAACATCTTCATTTCTGCAGCCTCTATTTGTTTACTATATGCCTTTGTTAGTGTCCAGGTTTCACATCCATATATAAGAGATGGAACTGCCAATACTTTGTAAAATTTTAAAATAGCTTCTTTTCTAGTTTTATTCAATAAAGTACGTTTAACTGTGCCACATAGCACATAGATAATTGAATCGTATTTTAGTGTGTTTATCTAAATCTAAGAAGAGATGGAGGGATCAGTTCTTTCCTGAAGCGGAACAGGACAATGGCCTAATCCATGACTGCCATTGATGATGATGATGATCTAAATTTCTGTCATTACGTAAATGACATTCCAAATAATTAAAATTCTGAACTTGGTATATAATTACATTGTTTATCATATTTTTTGTTCTTATTGCACATTTTCATTTCAGAGCTAATATTTTTGTTTTATATGTAGATATTCTTAAATTGTATTTTAGAGAGATATTATTTAAAGTATAAAGGAATTGTAAATCATTTTCTGATGCTGTCAGTATTACTTGTTCGTCTGCAAAAAAGAAACTATCTTTCTTTTACTAATTAGATCATATGTATTATATTTTATTTTATTTGATGGAGTTAAGACCGTAATGTTTTCTCTTCCATTTCACCGGGGTTAAATTATACATATAATAACAATTATGAATTAAATTATCTACATGTTGATTAACAATACATAATAGGCACTACACAATATAAAGTTGGCAAGGAAAAATAATGATAATAATAATAATAATAATAATAATAATAATAATAATAATAATAATATAACCTGTAATTTGATAAAGTAATTGGCTTAATAAAAAAGTGTAAAATATGAAAGAAATAATAAAAGTAGGCTATATATGAAACACGGTTGTATATCATATTTTTTAAGGGAATATTTAGTGGGCCGGAGCTAAAACAAAGTGCATGGGTAGGGCCTACACTAAAAAAGTAGCTTCCTGGACGCTTAAATGGATTACCGCTCTCTAAACCATATCAAATACACCAAATTAATGTACACAGAAATGAATGTCTTAAAAATTTCTACAAAATGTTTATCTTTTACGGATAACACGTCTTTCAGCTCATTGATGCCAAGAAGATCGGTTTAAATAGATTTCCGGGTAATGCCAGGTAATCAGCATGGGGTATCTAAAAATGATTACGATATAAATTTTTATTTATTTTTTTTCACATTCATCTAAACGTAAACACTCCTTTAATTTATTTAGGCGTATCATCGCACGCCGGGTAATAATGTTTTTAGAGAGAAGTTAGGACAAAAGTCCCTGTATTACATAATAGCATGTATTTCCACAATTGAGGCTATGTTTAATAACCTTGTGCACCTCATTCGGTTTGTAATTCTTGATCCTAAGTATTTGAATTCACCCACTTTTAAAACATTTCTCTCGTTTGTAATTAATTGTCCATTTGCATTATAAAAGTAACTCTTACAATAGTTTATTGATCTATTATAGACACTCGAATCTTTAAAGGAAATATCATCTACTGTGTATAAATTTTGGCCTCTCTGAGAGTGATATGATACAATACTCAAAATATTAATTAAAACTGATTTTTTAAACACTCACTTATTCTATATGACCTTATAAGTTGTGATATACAACCCAAAATTTATCTCTAACTGTTCCTCTACATCGAGTATCTCACTATTCTTCATCCTTCCTTGTTTCAGCCACGCGACTCTGGAATTCCCTCACCTCGTTTATCAATGACTGCCCGACTCAAAAGCAGTTCAAAACAAAACCCACTTCATGTTTCCTTAGACAATATAATTTATAACCGTGTTCCATGTATTCTTTTGTTATTTCTTTATATTTTAAACATTTATTACCAAGCCAATTACTTAAACTAATTATAGGTCATTATTGTTATTATTATAATTACTGCTATTTTTATTTCTTTCCCTTATCAACTTTTGTGTAGCCTATATATATTATGTATCATTAATCAACATGTAGATAATTAATAATTGTTATTCTTCTTCACTTCCTGGTTTAGGCAAGAGTTGCCTGTTCCGATAATTGTTATTACACGTATAATTTAACCTGGTGAAGTGGAAGAGAAGACCTTACTGTCTTAGCTGCATCAGGTAAAACAAAACAAAAAATATATAACGTAGATATCTAAAGTTATGTAGGGCTAAAAGTATTTGATTATGTACTGTATATTATATAAAGTTGCGCAATGATTCATCGCTTGTTAATATTCTGGTATGTTCTTCCAAGAGTGCTACGTGGGCTAAAAACTTTGCCATGTCATTGCGTAATGGCGTAATAATGTGCAATAGACAACCTTATAAATCTGGAATGACGAGTGCCATCAATCCATTTCGTACTCAACGGAACCAACCGGTTTACACTTTCAACTAATCAAATTAAATTTAAAAACATTTACATGTTTTAAGACGTCGCATATAATAATTACATTCCATTTCATTAACACAGTTCGACCTCTAATCTTATTGGTACTTTTACGTGCCACACACCACATGGATCTTACAGTGACAAGACCTGTCAGGAGAAGGGCCATACTCATACTTTTTTCTTACCACAGAAGGACATGGAAGGCCTCGCCGAATGAGTGATCGGCTCAATTCCAGGGCCTCCTCCGAAACAACATAACATTAAAACCAAACACACATTCATACTAAACATGGCGAATGTGATGATGATTATGACGTTCTGGGAACCTCTCCATAACATTTCCTCTTATTCGATTCACAGTAACCTCAGCCCATTCGTGGAATTCCCTCCCTCAATATATCAGGGGTTGCCACATAGGCTACTTGACACTTGTATGTCACGCTTGTACAATTTATTTGTAGTTAAATAATTAATTTTCTCGAGAATTCATTTATTCTATGTTATTAGTTTATTCTTTTCTCTCTTATTTTTCTGCCTTGGATATTTTATATTTCATTGGTTACATCTAGGTAAAATAAAAATTTAATCATCATCGTCATCCGCTATCATGACAGCTGCTGCCGTCTTTCGAAAACCAAACGCCATTCCTCTCTGTCCATCCATTGATACTACTCCAAACCTCTGATATTCTTAGCCGCTTGTACACATTCTATCCAAGTTTTCTTTGGTATTCCTCACTTCCTCCTTTCCATTGGGATCCATTCCATAACAATTTTAGGCAATCTTTGCTCTGGCATTCTTTTGACATGGTCATATCACTGTAATCTTTTCTTTTCTATAATGTCTATATGATGTCCGGCTCCTCTTATTCACCCATAATTTCCCTTATTTCTTTATTTCGTATTCTATCCATTCTAGATTTTCCAGCTGATCTTCTTAAATCATCCATTTCTGTACTTAATATTCTTTTCATTTACCTGGTAGGAATTTGCCAAACGTCAGCACCATATGTTAAAACGCTCTGAACTTTGATTTGATATATTTTTAATTTTCTATTTTTGTAATATGTTTGCTCCACCAAACAGAGTTTAAATCATTTATTTCTTGTTTTGTTTGTGCGATTCTATTTTTAATTTCCACTGTGTTATCGCCTGAATGGTCTAATTTTGTTCCTAAATAAGTACATTCAATATTACGTTTTAGTTCGTCTCCATTGTTGAAATTTATATTTTCCATATCTTCTCCTACACACTGATATTTATTTAGTTTTCTCTATATATAATACACATATATTGTAAATAATAAAATAATAATAATTATATTGTAGATATACCATATGATAATTTTGATAATTTTAATTTAGATGTAAGAATAATTTATTTTATTTTTTATCTAGGTTGAGTGATAGACAAGGCCTTAAGGCCTTACCTCTGCCTGGTAAAATAAATATATTATTTGAACCTTAAAGTTTCCTGACATTTATCTTACAGGTGAGGAAATACGCCGAAAAAATCCCTCTGTTCTTCTCTTTTTGATTAAATCGTTTTCCTAAGCATTGTGTTCTCAAATCTTGTAATATTTTATCCTCTATTATAATACGGGTGTTTTTCCTCACCTATAAGACAAGTGTCAGGAAAACTAAGGCCCAAACGATCCCCGAAATCATAAGGCCATCATCATCATCATCATCATCATCATCCTTATCATTATCACCATCATCATCCTTATCATCATCATCATCATCCTTATCATCATCATCCTTATCATTATCATCATAATCATTCTTATCATTATCATCATCCTTATCATTATCATCATCCTTATCATTATCATCATCCTTATCATTATCATCATCCTTATCATTATCATCATCATCCTTATCATTATCATCATCATCCTTATCATCATCATCATCCTTATCATTATCATCATAATCATTCTTAACATTATCATCATCCCTATCATTATCATCATCATCCTTATCATTATCATCATCATCCTTGTCATTATCATCATCCTTATCATTATCATCATCATCCTTTTCATTATCATCCTTATCGTTATCATCATCCTTATCATCATCATCATCATCCTTATCATTATCATCATCATCAACCTTATCATTATCATCATTCTTATCATTATCATCATCATCATCCTTCACCGGTGTGGAAAGCAACGGGAAGCTACCACACCTACAATTCCCTAGTAAAGCTGCAAGCATAGCATGAAAATGCTATGACTGCAGTGAAGGACCTACCCTCGGGCAGAATTACTATGCATGGATTATAATAAGAAAGCAAGTAAGTATTAAAATACATTAAAATGATCCCACTATGCCTTAAGAGAGACTTCATATTGTATAAAGTAAAGGCAACTTTCTAGACAATCGGCACGGTATATCAGATGGGTTGCTAGCCCTGCATAACGGCCGCCTTTACTTTTAGAACACACGCTATAATTTCAGTTAGATATTGAGTCGACTCCAAGGCAATGATGCCTCTACAACATTTAGGCCTGTTCAAAAATCCTGACCCCATCGGGATTCGTACCCGCAACTCTCCGACTTGTATCGTATTGTCGTAACCAACTATGCTACGTCGTACCCACAAAATGGGTGGACACCGGTTCTACACACTGATAAAAAAATCTACAAGAAAATTTGTTTCCCTACAAGGACTCGAACCAGGAACTTCCATGGCTCTGCGTCGAAACATAAATTAATTGTTAGAAATTCTGGATCGTGTAAACTAGATTTTTAAAAAATATATTTTTAAGCACAATTTACAATTTTTTGTTTGTAATTTGTAGGTTAAAAACGTTCATTATAAGCCCATCACTTTGTAAGAGTTCAGTAAAATGCCACCAACGATTCTACTGTTTGTCTGCACTAGGTTATATGTGGAAAATCCCAGTCGTGATTTAGGAATGAACGCTGAACCAAAGTAGTTGCTTTAGATTTGCTTATCACACGTGTAGTGAGTTTGGAATCGCTGCAAACCGGTCCTTTACCCTTCTGGTCACTCCTCAAAACAAGTTCCTCTGACAAGGTGTTAAAGTAGCACACACACACACACACACACACACACACACACACACACACTCACTCTCTCTCTCTCTCTCTCTCTCTCTCTCTCTCTCTCTCTCTCTCTCGTTCTTATAGACAACTATTTATGTCTTTCTTTTGAAGGGAACTGCAAAGCGTGACTAATTGTTAAATTAATACAAAATTTGGAAGTCTGTTCCAATTATTATTATTATTACTATTATTATTATTAATTTATTATTATTATTATTATTATTATTATTATTATTATTATTATTATTATTATTATTGTAGTGAGAATACTGTCACATATGAAGCTGAAGTTTGGAAATTCAACAAAAACTTAGAACAAAAACTTATGTCGATGGAAATGATTTCTTGAGGAGAGCAGCATGATGTTCAAATTAGAATATATATATTTATATATATATATATATATATATATGATATAAGCAATTAGATTCGTATGGGCACGTATGACGAATGCAAGAAGAAAGGTACCCTAGGAGAACATTGGAAGGATGTCCACCTGGAAGAAGAAGGAAAGGAAGACCTCGAAACTCGTGGATGCAAGAAATAAGAACTGGAATGAGAACAAGAGGACTGGAAGACATGGAGTGGATGGATATAGAACGAGTGGAGAAGTAAAACTAAAACTTTAGGCACAAAAGATTAGTGGCGGGCCCCTAAACATTAAAAATCTGTAGAGTATATAAATACAAATTAATATAATAATAATTATTATTATTTTTTTATTTATATACAGTTTTTAATGTTTTTTTTCGGAGTTATTCCTCGCCTGTAAAGTCAAATGTCAGAATATTTTAAGCACTAAACGGTCCCCGAACATCATCTGGCCATTAATAATCATTATCATATTCGCCATGTTTAGTGTGAATGTGCATGTTAATGGTGTGTTTCATCTTAATGTTGTGTTGTCTCGGAGGAGGCTCTGATTTTGAGCCGATCACTCCATTCAGGGAGACCCTCCGTCAAAAAAAAGTATTAATGTGTGATCCATAATATTTAAAATCCCTCTCCCGACAGATCGTGCCACTGTAAGAGGCTCGGGTGGCGTGTGGCACGTGAAAGTACCTATAAGGGGAGAAGTTAAACTGTGATAGTGGAATAGAATTATTACAATAATAATAATAATAATAATAATAATAATAATAATAATAATAATAATAATAATAAACTGACTAACTAACTCACTGGCACTATCGAACCCGTAGGTTCATGGCCGCGAGGACATAAGCTCTCCATTCCTATCCTGAGCTAATGTTTCCAATCATTCCCTGTATAATCTACTTCTCCCTCAAATTATAGTTAATGTTATTCTCTCACCTCTTTCTTGGTCTACCAACTGGGCGTCGTTTCCCCTCTGGTTTTCCTACAAGAAGTTTCCATGCACGTCTTTCATTCCCCCATTCGTGCCACATGTCCTGCCCATCGCAGTCTACGGAGACTTACTGTTCTCATTATATTGGCTTCCTATAAAGACCATGTAATTCATTGTTATGCAGTCTTCTTCTCCATTCACCTGTCTATTCATCTCTCTTTGGTCCAAAATTTTTTCCTAAAACTTTATTCTCAAATACTTGTAATCTCCTTTCCTCCTTAAAGTAAGAGTCCATGTTCGCATCCATATAATATAATATATATAATATAATATAATATACTATAATATAATAATATATATATATAATATAATAATATAATATAATATACTATAATATAATATAATATAATATAATCTAATATCATATAATATACTATACTAATATCATATAATATAATAATAAAATAATATAATATAATATAATCATCATATCTCTCATATAATCATCATCTCCTCTCCTATCCTCTAATATAATCTCAATACTAATCTATATACTATCCCTCATATCCCCCTCTCAATCTCCCTCATCCTCTCCTCTCCTCTCCTCCTCTCCTCTCCTCTCATCTCCTCTCCTCTCCTCTCCTCTCCTCTCCTCTCCTCTCCTCTCTCCTCGCCTCTCCTCCCTCTCCTCTCCCGCTCTCCTCTCCTCTCCTCTCCTCTCATCTACTCTCCATCATCTATAATCATCCGGTGGCCCGCTCGAATGGACCTAATTTCAATTGCTTGTTACGGCAACGGTTGAAGATAGAACTTAAAACACGTTCCATAGTACAGAAAAACTCACCAAGTTTCGAATCCTGTCGGTAGATGGCACAAAGATACGTTTCTCGTTCTTAGATTTAATTGTTTGTGAAAATGGCGACTCCGCAGATGAAAGCGCAAGCTGTTTTGTGGTATGCGGAGTTTAAATCAATCATTAGAGTTCAAAGGGAGTTTCCGGCGTGTGTTTAACTAACCGTGATGTTCCAACTGCTAGAAGCATAAAGAAGTGGCGTGATACATTATTAGCTACAGGATCTGTGTTGAAGAAGCATGGTGGTGGTCGCAGAGCATCCGATGAAATGGTAGCAAATGTTCAAGCCGCATTTGAGCGAAGCCCCCGGAAGTCATTAAGAAGAGCTTCGCGGGAACTTCAAATACCAAAATCGACATTACAACGGATTGTCCACAAACGCCTCAAACTGCACGCAATAAAGTGCAGTTAGTGCAACGTCTGGAGCCGAATGACATGCCGAAACGAGTGGAATTCGCCAATACGATGCTGGACCGTCTCGGCGCTGATCCTGACTTCATGACCAAGATTTTCTTCTCGGACGAAGCCACTTTCCATTTGTCAGGCAAGGTAAAACCGGCATAATGTGCGGATCTGGGGATCGGAGAATCCTCACGCTATTCAAGAGCATGTTCGTGATAGTCCGAAGATGAATGTTTGGTGCAGTTTGTCACATAATAAGTCATTGGACCGTTTTTCTTCGGCCGAGAAAACTGTTCGTGGTACCACATATCTTGACATGCTGGAGCAGTTCTTCTTTCCACAAATTGAACAACTGCAGCCTAACATCGTTTTCCCAGCAAGATGGTGCTCCTCCCCACTGGTCCAATGAAGTTCGTACGACTTGGACAACATTTTCCCTGGCCATTGGATTGGTAGGGGAGGACCAATCGCGTGGCCCCCGAGATCTCCCGATTTAAACACCACTGGATTCTTTCTCTGGGGCTATGTCAAAGATAAAGTTTACACCACCCCAGTCAAAGACCTTCGTGATCTTCGTGAGCGCATCATAGAGGCTATGAGAACATTCCAGAAGACAATACTCCAACGTACTTGGCAAGAAATTGTTCATCGCTTTGATATCGTCACAGTGACTGCTGGGGCTCATATAGAGATGTGGTGATCTGGATATCAAAACTTGGTGAGTTTTTCTGTAATATGAACGTTGTTTTAAGTTTCTATCTTCAACCGTTTGCCAGTAACAAGCAATTGAAATTAGGTCCATTCGAGCGGTCCACCCTGTATAATATAATATAATATAATAATAATTATTATTATTATTATGTCTTTATTGTTATCAGTCTAAAAAAATTAGTTAAAATGTTATGTTTAATAAGGAGAGCTCTTAGAGAAAAAAAAATCTGAGAGGTATTTTTCACAATACCCGCAAGGTCTGATTGATACATGATATTTAATAGTAATAATAATAATAATAATAATAATAATAATAATAATAATAATAATAATAATAATAATAATAATAATAATAATAATAATAATAATAATAATTAATAATAACAATAATAATAATAATAACAATAATAATAATAATAGCTTCTTGTGGTAACCATTCTTTTGTTGTGCCGATATAAACCTGTCCCCAACTTATTTTACCTGGCAGAGTTAAGGCCTTGTCTACCACTCAACCAGGTTTAAAAAAATGCAAAAAATAGTCTTATATCTAAATTACAATAAACATAAGCGATTACATGTTATATATACAATAGAATTATTATTTATAATGTAATTAAATCAAGCTAGATACAGTTCTTCTCCTCACATCTTATTCTTCTACGGGTGCTAATTAACTTCTTCTTCCTCTTCCTTCCAAGTATTAGGCCAAGGCCTGTTGCGATCCTATAGAAAATTTTCCCTCCAGCGTTTCATAGGACGGCCCAGTGATCTTCGTCCTCTTGGTATATAATTATAAACAGCTTTGGGGATTCGATTTGAACTCATTCTTTCAAGATGGTGTTTCCAATTTAGTTGGTACTGTTTAATATATTCCAAAATTGGCGTAGTCTTCAATTCTTTTAAGATATCGGTGTTCCTTTTCCGATCCCATCTGGTGTAACCCGCTGTTCTGCGCATGAATCTCATTTCACAAGCCGTTATTCTGCTTTCATGTTGTTTTCTTAGTGTCCATGCTTCACTACCATAGGTCAACACTGGTCTAGCCAAAGTGTTATATAAACGTAATCTCTCGGAAAGATCAAACTAACTAACTAACTAATTCACTGATTCTATCGAACCCGTAAGTTCATGATCGTGCGGACATAAGCTCTCCATTCATACCTAACCTGAGCTAATGTTTTCCAATCATCTCCTGTATAATCTACTTCCTTCAAATCTTGGTTAATGTTATTCACCCACCTCATTCTTGTTCTACCAACTGTGCGTTTTCCTTCTGGTTTTTCTACAAGAGGCTTCCATGCCTTTCTTTCATTCCCCATTCTTGCCACATTCCTTGCCCATCACAGTCTACGAGACTTTCTGTTCTTTTTATATCTGGCTTCCTATTCAGATGCTACAATTTCAATTGATGAATGTCTTAGTTTTCTAAACAATGTATTTCCATAATTTTCTCTTCATACTATCGCTCAATCAAATTTAATGTTTATATAATTTTTAGATTCTTTGTTATTTCACCCTTTCATCCGTTCTTCGGTCTTCCTGTGAATTTTGTAGAAATTGCCTTCCATTTATATTCTCCCCACCAGCGTGGCCAGATTTAAAGCTTAAAGTGTGAATATTGAAACTCCATACGAAATTAAATATACAGAAATTAATTAAAATAAAGGATTTTCATTCTAACTTTTGTAAGAAGAGACGGACTACACAAATACCAGCTAGGACACGTGTATACTCCCTCTCCTACAAACACAGGAATCCGACCTTGTGGTCTTCCTGGGGCTTTGCTTTCTTTGGTAAAGCCATAATGTATTCTAGAGAATACGTCTTCGATGTTCATTTAAAACTCTTAAGACAGGTATTATAATCGGAATTACCAAATGCATTTGAGAGAAAATTCAACACAAAATAAATTTGAGAATAGTTTGCTTTTGAAACGAGTTTTCAAAACTTTTCCTGGGGTAAATATAATCGGAGCATGTGATTAAGCATAGACCTATTAATTTCTTTTCGCGGATAGAGCAATCATTACTCTCATATTCCGATCGAAATATCCTTGTATTTGCCAAATATAATTTCCCAGACCAAAGCCATGGTTTTTAAGTTTAAAAAAACATGAAACTTCTATTCATATTGATTAATGATAATCTTCTTCTTCTTTGCGGTTTAGGCTTTTTTGCTAGCCTGTTCCTGCTCCAAATTGCTCCTATTTCCATCTTTGGTCTTCCCAAGCTTCTTCTTCCTCATGGTGAATAGTTCTATGCTGCTTTTGGTATTCGGTTCTCAGTCATCCTTGCTAAGTGTTATTTCCAGTTTGATTTTGTATTTCACTATTGTTGTGTTTAATTCTTCTACTTTTAATTGCTTATTTATTTATGTATTGTGTTTTTTGTCTGTTCTTTGATATTCTGCTATTGATCTGAGGAATATTTAATGATGATGATGATAATAATAATAATATTTTATATTTCGGAAATTATCCATAATATATTGGTTTTCCGTCACCCTCGACAAAGTCGCCTTCGCCAGTTGTAGCCGTCCTGAACATCCTCATTGGTTCACTCATACTTCTTCTCACACCGCTACAGGATAGGTGGTATTAATGTAGTCTATTTTCAATTTACATACCATTTTGGCAGACCACTTTAGGTAGACTATTTAACTCATGTCCCAAATGGGAGTCAATGACCAATCACGTTTCAATGATTTCTGTTTTACAACCAATCAGAGTCGTGTTTCACGAAATATTTATCAGTGTTATATTTACCATATTAAAGAAAGCTCCTCCTTTTTAATATTCTGAACAGGTCTGACCAATATTTTGCAGTGACTGAGCATACCCAAATACGGCTACCAGATTGTATATATGGTGCATAGATGTCAACACATAGCGCTTGTAGAAGTTAATATAAAAACATTTGTAGCAATTTATTATACCACCAAAAAAATAAACCACTGTTTGCACTTTTTTAAATGTATTTTTTCCCAGGTAATAATCCAGAAAAATATAATTGTCATATTTACATCATACGACATCAGAAATGAATTAATATACAGTTTGATGTGTTTCATTTTTTCTCCACTAGAGAGCATTCTTACAATATTGCGTTCCTTTGGCAATAAATAGTATGACCTGTTTGCAGTGATAAACAAAAGAAGCAGATGAAGCATACCTATCGTTTCTCATTTGTTTTCAAATATCGCCGTTTACATTAAATATATAAATATTTTAAAATAAATATAGTTATATAATGATTTGTGAGTAAATAGCTTAATTTTATTCGTTAAATAGTCCTAACAAATGCCACTCTTGATTTCCAAATTCTCTAGATAAATTCACTCCTTACTTCGTGAGTCGTGAATTTATCGATAATTTGAAAATCACTCGTGGCATTACTTATGATAATGTATTCTTATATCGTTTACTGAAAGGAGTGTAGGAAGATTGTATGCTTAAGTAGTGTAAATGTGCGTAGTGTAAATGTGTTATTTGAGCGATGGTAATGTAGAAAAGGGAGAAGTTGAACCCGGTGCCGGCTGAGGCCAGACGTTCACTCAGCCTCCTCCCTAAATGAGCAGCCGAATAATTAATAATCCGGAGAGAGAGAAAATGACTTTATAAAAAATTAAGTAAGTAGCTGAAGAAATCATCGGACCTTATTTATATTCAAACAAACCATAAAAACACGTAGAACACAATTATATAATTATTAATCATAAATTAAATGATCCCTCGAAATCAATATGATGAAATTAGAAACGTTCAGTTATGTGTAATGTAGGGAAAAGGCTGATGGCTGTAACGCATTCTATTGATATTGATGGGCTCGAGACATACAATAAGTTAAAGATCTCTAGGGGTCATTTCAGTCCAGAGGATTAGATGCATGTTATTCAGCCAGTTAGAACTAACAATGCATGAGCCTTGTACGCTGGACAGCTCAACACAAAAGGGAATATATTACTGGGAATTTTGAAAACTCAGCAAACAGATGTTTTTACAGGGGGTGATGCAAACTAATTAGAGGCGAAAGAAGCCACTTAAACTAACCAGAAATTTCTAGAATCAAAATAAGAAGCCAAGCCTTTTACCAAATTAGTCGGGATTCCCGGGGCATTTGCATAAATTTATGTCCCAACTATATCCAATCTCAAAAGTAGGAGTGTCCTAAAACATTTAGTGATGTCACAACGAACCAAAGGGTCCAGAACCCTACTACCCAAAATTAAAAGACAAATGCACCAATGGGTATATGTATTATATCTTAAGGTGGGCGTTATATGGTCGCAAATTATGATGAGTGGGAGTAAGAGTTAACCTTATGACCAGAATTACAGACAAATTACTTCTCGTGGTGCCACTGGCACGAGTAGTTCACTTACTAGTGGCAATAACATATTCATCGTGATTTAAAGTGCTAATGCGAGCACATGTGGAGTGGAGTATCTTGCTAAATGAACTTAGAAATAAAAAAAAACAATATAGGCGCGGTCATAAACGCCGATCACTGCGTACTTTAATTTTTTTTGAGTGTGTTCAAACTGTTCATCGTAAAATAAAGTGATATTTCATCTTCAACTTGTCGTCTTTTCTCAACGAGATATAATCGTGTCAGCACAATCCGAATCCTGGAAAGAATCTCAAGCCTACCGCAACCCACTGAGCTACCCGAGGTCCTCGACTAAAGAGGAATTCTTTCTAAATCCTGGCGCCCAAACATCATTTTATTAACCAGCAAACCCAAAGCAGAAGGTACTAAACTAAAACCCTTCTGAAAATGCCACCCAACGTTGGGGAATACAAACATTCCCTCTGCACGGCACATGGTGTACTCCTGTAGCAAAATACCAATGCGTCCGCCAGGCTTAACGTTCCAATCCGACGGACGAATCGGTGTCAATACTGCAGTACTATACGTGTGAACTGGGGAGAGGTGTGGAATTTAATCCACCATCTAGCCCACAATTTACTGATTAAAAATTGTACAACATCCCCTCCTGGTTGCGAATTGAAATTTTCACTACTAACATTTCTCTTACTTAATATACCGCAACATAGGACATCACATCACTCCATGTCATATACCATCTCCACTTCTCGCAACTGGAATTCCCTACCACAAGAAATATAAATAAAGGGCTGCCGGACATTGGCATCTTTTAAAAGAAATCTAAATTTATATTTGCTCTAAACTCGACTTCATTATTATCCAGTGTAAGATATATATATATATTAATTGGTGTTTCCCGTATAATGTATCATATTTATATTATTATTATTATTATTATTATTATCGTGTCATTATTGTTATTACCCTATAAAATGTTGTTTGTACATGACATTTACATTGCTACATTTATTGTATCTTTAACTGTTTATAATTAGTATAGTGTATATCTATATTTGTCGAATATTTATTTGTATTTGTGCTGGTTGAGTGGAAGAGAGGGCCTTATGGCCTTAACTCTGCCAGAATAAATAAAGTATTATTATTATTATTATTATTATTATTATTATTATTATTATTATTATTATTATTATTTCCAACCTTGAAATCAGGCATGCTATCACACGAATTTCGGAGTTTAATATAATTTATTTTACCTCCGGAAATTTTTACCCCAGTGGAATTCATACCTGCGTTTCTTAACGGTTGTAATTTTTATTGTGGAAGATCGTCACTCTTTTGATCTAGGCACTTCTTACGTCTGGCTTATCTACATCGATCTCTCCGGCAGAGGTAGGCCTAACCCTTTGCCAGCAATGCTACAGGCAAGAAAACTACATAACAGTGAGCTACATGATCTTTATGGAAAACCGGATATAATATATAAATGGATTGCGCACAAATGTGCAAAGGTGATAACACAGCTAACAATCACACTAACTTGGTCTTGCGTAATCACAAATTGTTTTTGTTCTTTGTGTACATGTTTCGATGTGATATCTTTCGCATTTCTGCCCACACACTTCGCATATGCATTGACATCTTCGGATGTTTTATCTGTACACATTAGGTGGTGGAATCCATGTTCTGATGACGTGTCGTATCTGGAAATTTGCTTCTGTCCAGTTCCTGTCTATAATCGCTCCGGTGCTGAAGAATTCCGGCCATACTTCCTCTCTTTTCCTGCGTAGTCTTTGTAGCGCATGTTCATAGGGTTCTGTGGTTGGTAGTAGGTATGCTGTTTTCAAGTCCTCGATACGGAAAGTCTCCCTTGCCAGTAGGTACACTAGACGGCTTCTTGTCGTTTTTGATACTCCAATTGCTCTTTTTTTTATGTATGTAGCTTTCACTTTTTCAAGTGTGTTCAGATTAGCTTCTGTAAGATGTGGCCATATGATTTCTATCCCGTAAGTTGAACCGAAAGTGCCTTTTTGCGGTTCAGTTATTCATCTTTGTGCTCCTCCAGAACATTTATGAAGCCTGCCAATGTCCCTTGTTCCGTGTGGCTACCCCTTCCCTTTTACCCTTTCCTCCGCGCATCTTTATAGCGCACATCCCCTCTACTCGCGAACCTTTTATATGCTTGGTAATCTCAACGACCTTATCATTCGATCGGCCTAGCAAGTGGCGTTATGTTGTGTAGAAGTGGATTCAGTATCCGAATCCAGCTTAAGTGCACCATGCATCGGTAAAGTTAACATGGTGATTTATAAGATAAACAAGTGGATTGTGACCGAGGAATGGTCGGATTTGAGTTAGTCCAATCAAGCATGGAAAAAGGAATTCCAATGGAGTTTGGACATGTATGAGTGTGACAGTTTGTATGGTATGTTATTTATTCAGTTATATTTTCTTATTATCTATGTCTGATCGACTGATCGAAGATCAATCTTTTGTTATTCATTTATTACTTTGTTTTTACAATCAACACTTGTTTTTCATTAAAAGCTTAACTTTTATATTAAGCCCCTTGTTGTTATTTAAGAGTAATCATTGTTCTCTATCCTGTAACGAAGTTATTTCATTTCTATGCAATTTATAATCAGTATTTATATTTATATGCACGTTTAACTGGAAAAGAAAGATGAATTGTTAGCCGCCTTCTATGGGCCCGAGGCAGGCTGTTTTCTCATTAATAACTTCTTTAGATATCAGGAACACGTTACTAAGTACAGCATAGTCATAACCCAACGATCCCGGAAGGTAGCAGTAGCAGTGAAGGTGGTTCACTCGCCACATATTGTTAAGTCAGAGTGGAGGTATGACACGCCACAAAGTTATTATTGGGAGCATCTTTGCACTGAATAGTGTCATCGCTGATTCCAGGCTTAGAGCTTGTATATTGCGTATATCATTTATCGGCATTATTGCTTGCGTTGATCGTTCTGCTAAGTGTTTTGTGAAGCTTCTTCCTCTGGGGAAACCGGATATAACAAGAACAGTAAAGCCTCGTATACTGCAATGGGCATGACATATGACACGAATGTGGAGTTAAAGAGTGACTTGGAAACTCCTTGTAGGAAAACCAGAGGGCAAGCGCTCAGTAGGTTGCCAAGAATGAAGTGAGACAATAACAGTAACCGCACATTAACCATGATTTGAGATAGATTATACAGGCGATGATTGGAAAACATTAGTTCAGGTCAGGAATTTATGGAAAGCTTATGTCCGCACACCCATTAACCAACGTGTTCGGTAGAGCAACTAAGTTAGTTGATTTAATTTATTTATAAAGAGGAGGTACTAAAGGACAACACGCACACACTATTGAATAACACTAAGAAATTGGGACTGGAAGTAAACATCAATAAAACTAAATATATGGTCACACATGGAAATACGTTATATAATGGAAATGGACGACTAATGACAGATGAGAGAAGTTTTGAGGAATTGGCTGAATTCAAATACCTAGGAACAATAATCACAAATAGGAATGAGATTCGCAAAGAAATTAAACATAGGCTCAATTCTGGAAATGCGTGCTATTACGCATTACAGAGACTCTTGACATCCCAACTCCTTTCAAAAAACGTTAAACTGAAAATATATAAAACTATTATTCTACCAGTTATATTATATGGTTGCGAAACATGGACTCTTACTTTAAGGGAGGAAAGGAGATTACGAGTATTTGAGAATAAAGTTCTTAGAATTTTTTTTGGACCAAAGAGAGATGAACAGACAGGTGAATGGAGAAGACTACATATCAGTGAACTACATGGTATTTGTGGGAAGTCAGATATAATAAGAACAGTTAAGTCTCGTAGACTGCGATGGGCAGGACATGTGACACGAATGGGGAATGAAAGACGTGCATGGAAGCTTCTTGTAGGAAAGCCAGAAGGAAAACGCCCAGTTGGTAGACCAAGTATGAGGTGGGAGAATAACATTAACTATGATTTGAGGAAAATAGATTTAACAGGGACGATTGGAAAACATTATCTCAGGATAGGGATGTATGGAGAGCTTATGTCCGCGCGGCCGTGAACCTACGGGTTCGATAATGCCAGTGAGTTAGTTAGTTATAAAAGTAATATATAAAAAAAATATTTCTGCTTTATATTGCAGTAAACATAACTAATCGCTTTCATATTGTCATCTGAAATTTCCAACCGACTAAAACATTTACGCTTCATTTACAGATCGATGTTGAGGATCATAGTGTTTCAAGTCCACATTTAAAAATACAACGATTACTTTTTTTTTAAATTAACATGTTAGGCCATTTTGTATGTAGAATGGTATTCAATAAAACGCAGTATGCACGCCAATACATCTTCCTGAAAATGTACTTTCCTATTATATTATGGAAAGGAGGAAACATTTTAAAATAAAATGTATAGTTTTATTAAAATATTACACTTAGTACAGTTTGGAACTGTTCTGCCAATATATTTTAGCGGTTTCTTATGGGTTATGACTGTGATTCAAATGTCATGGGAAAGTGTACTTCATTTCACTTATTACATAATATTTGAAGAAGGTCACTGGTGAAATGTTATATTTTGAATAAAAAAAGTCAATCTAAAAATATGTAAAACAATTATTCTTCCAGTTATACTATATGGATGTGAAACAAAGTCTCTAACTTTAAGAGAGGAGAACACCTTATAAATATTTAGAATAAAGTGCTTAGGAAAAATGTTTGATCAAAAAGAGACGAAGAGACGAAAAGGCAGATGAATGAAAGAACTACGTAACTTAATAAAATTTATAGTAACATTTTGTTTGATGTATTAATCGCAATATTAAAATTACAATATAAAATTATATAGCTTGTAGGCACGACTCCTCAACTTTTAAAAATATTAATTAACTGCAGGCTTTTCGGGAATAGTTCCATCATCAGCAGAAGGTAGTCTGTTTTCACTAATCCTGGATGAAATACTGGCATATTTGTGATGATTTTGTAAAGAGGAATGTTTGTTGTGGGCGCGTTCTCATTTAGAATCAGGTTTTCTTTTTTATTTTTATTATTATTATTATTATTATTATTATTATTATTATTATTATTATTATTATTATTATTATTATTATTTATTATCATCATCATTTCATCTACAATTTCAATTTCTTCCAGGGCGTAATCCAGCGAAAATATAAATAAAATATTTATACAGGGTGTTCGGAATAAATATTACTGGCTTCTAAAGGTTGTAGAGGGATTTTAGTGGATAAAGTTTTGATAAGGAATCCATGTCCCGAAACGTACCGTTTCGATGTAAAATCAGTTTGAAAATCGAAACGCAATGGGCTGATATCGTGTGTCTTGTGTGTGAGAATAAGTAATACAGGCTTCTCGGGGTTGTACTACACTTGTCGAGTCGGAGGAAGATCTTCTTGTACGAATTCTGGCGGCAGCAGATATTATTGAGCTCACACCAGGTCTTGTGGGACGTGTGTATGAAAACATGCGTCGCAGGTACACTTTGTGCAACGAAAAATAGGGTCGCCACGTGGAGCCACACTAATAGCACGACCCCTAGAAGTCTAAAACCCAAGACATAAGATACCAGCCCATTGTGTTTCGATCTTCAAATATATTTTTCATCGAAATAGTGCGTTTCTGGACATGGGTTCCTTATCAGAGATTTATGTACTAAGTCCCCTCTACGACCCCTAGAAGTCTGTAATACTTATTCTGAAACACCCTATATAATAATGTAACTCTGTATTTTGTAAATTTATGCTACTTGATTATAGGCTAAGGACTTACGGCCTGTACTCTGCTAGAATAAATGAAATAAATATATTACCATTACTACAGGAACGGTACAATTTGACATGACAAATCAAGCCACGTGTGTCAGATAATAGGTTATGTTACATTTTAAAATATGTCTTGTGCACCAGAAAGGCAAAATATTTGGCCTTGCTTTCTCCTAAGAAAGTATGACCCTAGGAAAAACACATTGTATCTTGTTACATAGTGACTCAAGTGTTCCCTGAGGCAAATTGTGGAACTTCCTCAAGACCATATGTAGGTTACTTATAAAGAAAAATCGACCTGTAATTGGACTAGGATTTTCCGAGAAAAATATTTACAACAGTCGGTAATATTGATGTTTCACGTTAAGCTACATCGAAATTCTATTTAGTTTTGAGAATATAGTTGAGCAGGGCACGGAAGTTGAGGACCTATAAAATGCCTATAAAAGATCTTCAAAAATACCTAAAAATATCCTAAAAATACCTAATACCCGAAAAAGAGGACGTTAAAAGACAATTCAAATTGAATAATAATTCTAATTTCAACTGCATTTTTAATGAATATAATAAAATAATGTGGTGAATGTAGAAGACTACATAACAGTGAATTATATAGTCTTTATAGAAAGCCAGATTAATAAGAACAGCTAAGTCTCGTAGACTGCGATGGGCAGGACATGTGGCACGAATGGGGAATGAAAGACGTGCATGGAAGTTTCTAGTAGAAAAACCAGAGGGAAAACGCCCGGTTGGTAGATCAAAAATGAGGTGGGAGAATAACATTAACTATGATTTGAGGGAAGTAGATTATACAGGGAATGATTGGAAAACATTAGCTCATGATAGGGATATATGGAGAGCTTATGTCCACGCGGACACGAACATACGGGTTCGATAGTTATAATAGAATAATGTTTAAAAAGTACGAAATTCTAGTGTAATGCAACATACACTGCGAAAAAAAAATGATGACTGAAATGCTTCTTCTTTTATACTCTCTCTCTCTCTCTCCTCTCTCTCTCTCTCTCTCTCTCTCTCTATATATATATATATATATATATATATATATATATATATGCATTTTTTAATTAAAAAAATGAACAAACCAATTCTGTGTTTCGTTAAGAAAAGTTCATGGAGAATAGAACGATTTTCCCACCTGCAATGAATTAGTAAGGCAACCCACAGGAGAGAAACAATAAATGTCGCAAAATAATGAAAATGGAGATAACTCTGGCATCTAGTGCAAATTTTGTATTGAATTCCGGAGGAATGAATTCGTTGGTCTTCTGTGGATGCTATCCATGCCCTTGTGTTATCAAGAATGTAGCTGTGTGGTCCATAGTTATTAAGGACATTTGGTAGTGTATGTCTGGTGTTCGGTAAAGCTTCTTCTTACTTGAAAATAAATTAATGCTTCTCTAAAACAATAATAGATAACAAAACAAATCTTTCATCACTTATTAAAACATCCTGTTGAGTTGATTGATACCAAAATTAAGTAATTAGTAGTGTTTTATATTACTTGGAAATCATTATTACATTGAAGCGAAAAATTTCCGTAACTTTGATTTCTCAGATTTTAGGGTAGAGCGGGGCTATTTGAATAATATTAAGCTTTTGCACATGTGCAGCGAAGTAACCAAGAAGAAGACATTTTGTCAGTAGATGTTGTTAGTGAAAGTCTTTTCTATTCAGTGAAGTAGTTTATTTCGATTTTTGTCTACAGAAGTTTAGTTTAGATTGATTTGAAGTATCAAAGGTAAGTGGCTCTGGTAGCCTGATTGTTGAGTATGTAAACTGTTCTTGGTGATTGTTAAGTTTTATCTATGGACATTGATAAGCATGGAAAATGAAAGGCATACAGATGTGATTGTTGATCTTTTCTCCAATAATCCTCCAGCTCGTTTTGTAATCTATGCTCTTATTTGGAAACGACGTGGTCATGAAGTGAACATGTCACGAGGGGCTATTTGAATACCTGAGAGCGGGGCTTCTTGAATAGTCAAAATTGTGTTATTGTATTCGCTTTTCTCTTTCTTCTAAATACATTTTTCATTTTTATTGTAGATACAGTAGAATAACTGCAATGGTTGTACGAGATTTAGGACCTAGGCATTATTTTATTATTTTATTTTTTTGAAAATTTCAAATAATCTTTTAAGAAAGACTATAAAACAGTACTGATTATACATTAATTAATTAATCCGATTTTACGCAGTTGGATCAAACTGCACATTACCCCTTTATAGGCCTAAGTTTAGAGTATATGATGCGGTTTCTAATGAAATTACTATATGTTTTATTTTAAATATAATTGAAATGTAAACTACCACATTAGAGTGAACTGAATGTGAATAGTTTAGAAATTAGTCACTGGTATTACGGTAACTTTCATTTGCTTCAGATGGTGAGAAATTATAAAAGAAAAGAGGGACGAATGGAGTGGGATCAGGAATCTATGAAGAAGGTTGTCGACGCAGCTATCAGAGGATTATCACTACTGGAAGACATTAAAACATATGGGATGCCCTTCACGTCTCTTTACCGCCGATATCAGCTGGAAAGCACAAAATCTTCCAACTAAATATAAAAGTGAGAACTCTAGCGGCCACCCTACAATATTTACTGCAGATCATAAAAAAATCTAGTTGATCGGATAAAACTATTAGGGAAACGTGATTTCGGACTCACACCGACATATGTTCGAATCGCGGCAGTCAATAAAGCCGATACATAAAATAGAACATCCCTGGAAGGACATACCAGGGAAAGACTGGTATTCTGCATTCTGAAAACGAAATAGCATTTCCTGAAAAAAAAAATTATCAAAAGCAAGAGCTGCATCACTAAATAGGGAGACAGTTCAACAACATTTTAGTCTCTTGGACGAGCTCTTTACTAACTTACGTTTGCATGATAAGCCAACCCATATCCACAATGTAGATGAAACAGGACTGCCTCGTCAACAACAGACCTCCGAACATTATGTCAGAATAGGACACAAAAGAAGTTTACTAGTGCTGAAAAGGACGAGAATGTGACAGTTATTGCCTGCTGCAACGCTGCACCACTACTCATCTTCAAGGGTCTCAGGCATAAACAAGAATTCTCTGTTAATTTGCCGCCTGGGTCTATTGAGGGTGGGTGTATTAACGAAGATATATTCTTGAAATGGCTTCGTCTTTTTTCAAGAAAATCATGTACAAGGGAAAGTTCTTCTGATTTTGGATGACCATCCCTCACATTCCTCACTAGCTGCTTTGGAATACTTACTTACTTACTCACTGGCACTATCGAACCCGTAGGTTCATGGCCGCTCGGACATAAGCTCTCCATACATCCCTATCCTGAGATAATCCTTTCCAATCATTCCCTGTATAATCTACTTCCCTGAAATCATAGTTAATATTATTCTCCCACCTTATTCTTGGTCTACCAACTGGGCGTTTTCCCTCTGGCTTTCCTACAAGAAGCTTCCATGCAAGTCTTTCATTCCCCATACGTGCAACATGTCCTGCCCATCGCAGTCTACGAGACTTAACTGTTCTTATTATATCTGGCTTCCTATAAAGACCATGTAGTTCATTGTTATGTACTCTTCTCCATTCACCTGTCTGTTCATCTCTCTTTGGTCCAACAATTTTCCCAAGTACTTTATTCTCAAATACCTGTAATCTCCTTTCCTCCCTTAAAGAAAGAGTCCATGTTTCGCATCCATATAATATAACTGGTAGAATAATAGTTTTATATATTTTCAGTTTAACGTTTTTTGAAAGGAGTTGGGACGTCAAGAGTCTCTGCAATGCATAATAGCAGGCATTTCCAGAATTTAGCCTATGTTTAATTTCTTTGTGCATCTCATTCCTATTTGTGATTATTGTTCCTAGGTATTTGAATTCAGCCACTTCCTCAAAATTTCCCTCATTTGTCATTGGCATGCTCTAGTACAAAATTAAATAGTAGAGGAGATAGTGCATCTCCTTGCTTCAACCCATTCTGGATTTCAAAAGTGTCCGAAAACTGTTTGCCTACACGCAGCCAACTCTTTGTGCCATTTGGACACATTCGTATAAGTCTAACTAACTTTCTAGGAATTCCGAACTCCAGTAGTATACTATATAACTTCTCTCTCTTAATTGAATCATATGCTTTTTTGAAGTCTATGTATAGTTGATGTACAGCACCATTATATTCCCATTTCTTTTCTAAAATCTGTCTTATACTAAAAATCTGATCTGTTGTAGACCTGTTTCTTCTAAATGCACATTGATGATCTCCTAGAATGTCATCAATATAGGGAGTAAGTCTGCTGACTAATATATTTGTTAGAATTTTGTACGAAGTTGAAAGTAATGAGATGCCCCTGTAGTTGTTGCAATCAGTTTTATCTCCTTTCTTATAAATTGGTACGATAATTGATTCTTTCCATTCATCTGGAAGAGCTTCTTTTTCCCAACTCATACTAAGCAACCAGCGTATTTTGTCCATCAATTTATCTCCCCCTGATTTTATCAGTTCTGCTGGGATCTCATCTGAACCTGATGCTTTATACATCTTCAATTTTTCAATCGCCATTTCAACCTCTAATGCACTTGGTTCTGCGACTAGCATTTCTGCTGTCTGAAAATTATCCTCCTCAATGTCCTGTTCTGTATGTACATTTAATAGCTGATTAAAGTAACTTTTCCATCTATTTAATATACTCCTGGAATCTGCATTTTCATTCCGAATTATGTTTGTTCTAGCCTGAAACCATTTCTTCTCTATACTAATTCCCTGATATAATTCTCTAATGTTCCTATTTTTTGCGTTCAATTCAAGATCATTAATCTTCTCTCTCAAATATTCCCTTCTTTTACTCTATAGTAACTTGGTGGTTTACCGTCTAATACTACCCAATTGCTCTAAATTTACCTCATTTGGCTCGTGTAACCATTTTTATTTTTGCTAACTTTCTTTCCTTTACAATGTCGGCACATTCCTCATCAAACCATTTCTTGTTTTGCCTCTTTTTTAAACAACCAATACTTTCTAATGCTGACACTTTAATAGTATCTCTTATAGCCTCCCATTCTTTATTCATATCAGTTTCTTCATTTGCCATATCGTCATCTGAAGATTCCAGTACTTCAAATCTATTAGCAATTTTGATTTGGTATTCTTGCCGCATTTCATCATTTTTCAAGTTTTTAAATTCAAATTTTACAGAATCATCTTTAGCGTTTGTTCCTCTCATAAGCGATAGTCGTTGTCTGATTTTCACCCTGACCAGATGATGATCCGAATTGCAGTCTGTCCCTCTAACTGATCTAACATCGATGATGCTACTGTGCCAGCGTTTGTCCACTAATACATTATCTATATGGTTCCGAGTTTTCTCCATCGT
>JASPKZ010003001.1:0-81133 GCA_030220185.1 Diploptera punctata | reverse complement strand
TGGTGATAGTGAGACAAGGCACGTAACTGAAGCTTGCTGCAGTCAAAGAGATCACGTGTTTGTTGCTTTTCAATACCAACAAAAGAGATTACTTCTTTGTGGGCAAGATTGAGTAGGAAAAAGAAATGGTAAATTGTTGTCAATTTCCTATATAAGATGCAAAATGTAAATCAAGAATACTGTATATCCTATATTTAAACAGTGTATAAAAATATCATTGTAAGGGATATTAGAATGGATAGATATGTTATAATTATTCTGGAATGGATGAAAGAATGTGTAATAAATGAAATTCATAACTTCTAGTCAACTTGCATTCTTTTTATAATTTAAATTAGCCTTTATATTAACCCAATGGACTCTTATTTAAATGCCTGCTAACTTTCCCCTCCACTCGGATTTAAATGGCCAAAGAAAACACGAGGTATCACGCTCTTTACACGAAAACACAAAAATGCCCATAGAATGGAATTTAATAAATATTTTTCTTTAGAGATTTTAGTGAAGGCTTCTGAATAATTGTACTTATCTAAATCGATGTTTTGGTGTGCTAGATCTTGAAACATTCCAGGACATGAAGTGGAACTTCAAGCTTTTTGCACTGAAATGTAGTTTCACTTCTTTGTTCTGTTTTGAACACACGTTTGTAGAGTTTGTTTTTATTGTGTATGCTGGGGATATACAATGGAAAGTGAGCCCAGTTCCTTGCCTGTAACCTAACAGGGGTTGTACTTGATGATGGGGGGCCTCTCAACATTGTAGGATGCAGCTGAATTTCTACAATAACTGCTTGGCGACAGCTATTCTCAAGGTCAAATATGCTGTCTTGAAATTATTGTAGACCACAAAAGAGTTAAACATACATATGTCCAGTAAATAGAAAAATAATTTTCTGTATCTTTTTACAGTGCGACGCATTATAGGGAAAAGGGCAGTGATCCGGTCTTGCAAGTCAACGCCTTTCATATTGCATCCTGGAGAGTCCTTGGTTTTTTATTTCTTCCCTAGGTCTTTGCCCTTTACTCTCACTCTCCTCAGTTTTTCCTGTCGGTGTTATGTTTGCTGTCTGATTTTTCGAGGACAAAACTCTCTAATAAACTCAGAATCCCGTCACGATCATCACCACACACCCTCTTAGACGCCATTTCAAAGACTGAGCACTACAAATATCTTCTATATATTTCCAACAAACAGACAGCTTCTAATTTTAAAACGTTTCTTAAAAAAAAAAGACGGGTCATCAACATGCTTTCTCTCAAGAACCTAGAAAAGTTAACACATAAGACAACACGACAACACAAATTAGGAGCAGCAGCATCATACTAGATATTGTACCGAAGAAGGACCTGCTGAAGATGGAAAGGATGTCTGAAAGGCTTACAGGCATAAAGAATACATATTTTATAAGTTGAGGACGACGGATCTTACCTAAGAAGTATATTTTAACTTACTTTATCTTATGATTCTCCACCTCAACAGTTTTAAAATGAATTTTATTAGTCTTCTCCTTCCTTCCAAGTATTAGGCCAAGGCCTGTTACGATCCTATAGAAAAATTTCCCTCCAGCATTTCATAGGACGGCCCAGTGATCTTCGTCCTCTTGGTATATAATTATAAACAGCTTTGGGGATCCGATTTGAACTCATTCTTTCAAGATGGTGTTTCCAATTAAGTAGGTACTGTTTAATATATTCCAAAATTGGTGTAGTCTTCAATTCTTTTAAGATATCGGTGTTCCTTTTCCGATCCCATCTGGTGTAACCCGCTGTTCTGCGCATGAATCTCATTTCACAAACCGTTATTCTGCTTTCATGTTGTCTTTTTAGTGTCCCATGCTTCACTATCATAGGTCACACTGGTCTAGCCAAAGTGTTATATAACGTAATCTGGTGTTTTATTAGTATTGACTATATTAAAGATTAACTTAGATAATACTTATTACAACTGTATGTATGTTGACTTCAGAAAGGCATACGACTCAGTGTGGAGATCAAATCTACTCCTAAAAACTCTTCAAATGTGGAGTGCACGGGAAAATGCTCCAGTGGTTTAAAACTTTTTAGTCAAAGGTACTGTCAAGTCCGTTTTGGAGATGCCCCTCAAAACTTAAACAACTTCAAACTGGTCTACCACAAGGGGCAGTATCAAGCTGCTCTTTATTCAGTCTTTACATTAATGACCTGATACCAGCTCTAACCAAAGATAATGGGATAAATGCCCAGCTTTTTTGCAGATGATCTTGTAATGTGGACTGCAGCCCCCAAAACCAACATTAAAGAAAAAATTGAAGTTCCCCTCAACACTGCACTTAAATAACTGAGTAAATGGTGTACGGAGAATTCCATGACAATAATGTATCCAAAACAATCTGCCAGATATTTCCTCTTTGTCATAAAGAAAAAAACCATCCACAAACCTTAACAACACCCCGCTTGATCATGTTACTAAATACAAGTTCTAGGTGTTTTTTTTGATACTAAACTTACCTGGAAAGAACACATAAGCCGACATAAACCATGAGAACTTTTAAAAGACTCAACGTTCTGAAGAGACTGGCTGGTACAAATGGGGTTGTGCTATATCAACATTAAATATCATATATAACATTTATGTTAAATCGTAATTAAATATTGTTGTGGATCACACATAACTGCTTCAAACCAGCTAACGCAGAAATGGAACTACTCCAAAATCAAGCAATTAGAATTATATCAGGTGCTGTAAAATCAACTCCGATTAGCTCCCTACTCCAATATACCAAGAACATGGGCATAAAATCACCATTATTGAATCAGCACTCAAAGTACATGAAAAACTAATATGTTTGCCTGAAATTGACCACCCTCCTAAAAACACACATCATAACCGTAGGCTCACAACACAAGAAGGTTTCCTACAAAAAACATTAATTAAAAGAAAACAACTAGATATATCCTGGAAGGGATCTGAACTGCTCCCAATAAACAACCCCCTTGAACTACATCACATAAATTACAATCTAGACCTGTTGGAAATACACAAAAAAAAATTATGTTTGTGACGAGGTACTTCAAACTACAGCTCTGGAGACATTGCATGTTCGATACCCTATAGACAAATGGCTCCATGTCTCACAGATGGTTCCCAATAGATACGAGTGGAAATACCGGAGCAGGAATCCACTGCCAAATCTTCTCCACATACCTCTCTCTTGGAAGACATCAGACCATACATATTTGACAACGAGGTTAGAGCTATTTCCACAGCCCTGAGTCAATTAACGTGCCAGATCTCAATCGTTTCTGAATGCTGTCATCTTAAGCAATAACACAGCCCTGAGTCAATAACGTGCAGATCTCAATCGTTTTCTGAAATGCTCACTCTTAAGCAATAAAATAGACTTTGTATTCATAATTTAGTCACTATATTATAATTTCAGCAATTCCAATAACGCGAAAGAAAAATTATTGACATAATTGTACTTCAGAGATAAAAATTGACAAACTTTTAAAATAAACAACTTCCTCTACTGATAGAAGCTCATTTAAGGCCATTTTTAGCAAAGAGAACGAATAGAGTGGCCTCTCTGTTTTAAATTTTGGAAGCAGTTTCATACCGCTGCCCATCTGAAGATGACCACAGTACTACTTGAGCCTTGCTACAGTGGATCAATCACAAGAAAAGTACCCTATCCTTACCCATTCATTAAAAAATGAAAATTTAAAGCTAAACACAAGCAATGATTTCAAAGTTAAAATTGGAAACACATTATGAGGTTCTTAATTAATAAATTATGAGTCATTTAACATCTTACCTCATATTTCATGTTTTTCAAACACGGTAACTATAGTTTTCAAATGATCTTGTCATTCATTTTTCAACCGCCATTATGACTAATGTTTGAAAAACATGAAATATGAGGTAAGATGTTAAAATGACTCATTAATTTATTAACAAGCAATGATACTTTTTGAACAATTTTAGCATGTTTTATTCTTACTCTAGCGATACATGGCTTTCATTACAAAATCTGCGAAAGTAAAAAATTCCACCAGCCAACTGAAGACTGCAGATGTGCACTATGTGGTGATAAGTATAAACTGTATCATATCACAGAGTGTAAAAACAGAACAAAATTAATTAATGAATGCAGCAAAGAGTGGATCAGTGGAAAAGAACATAAAACTTTCGAAACTAATGCTCTTCTGAGTGCTCCTTTCTATTATTATTATTCTTACTCTCTTCAGAAGAAAATTACAACAATTTTGCCAACTTTTCAGATGTCTTTAACATAAATTATTTTCAATTTTTTTTTTTAAATTCATCAATTAGTAAGTTGACTAAAATGATTTCACAATTTCATAAGTATTTATTAACCCATTCAATTCATATGATGTGACATTCACGCGCGCTCTAGTGAGGTCCAGTCTTCAAATGACGTGACATTCACGTCAACCGCACGAGCTTATATATTTTGCAATAACTTCCAAACTACCCCATAGATGTCTAATATGTTAGCTTTGCTAGGTTCCTGAGAGAAAGCATTTTGGATGACTTGCTTTTTTTTGTAAGAATTCGTGAAATTATAAGCTGTCTGTTTGTTGGAAATATATAGAAGAAATTTGTAGTGCTCAGTCTTTGAAATGGCGTCTAAGATCGTGATGGGATTCTGAGTTTATTAGAGAGTTTTGTCCTCGAAAACATTAGAACAAAACACCGACAGGAAAACTGAGGAGGGTAAAAGGGCAAAGACCTAGGGAAGAAATAAAAAAAAAAGACTCTGCCTGAAGTACCAGGATGCAAGGCGTTGACTTGCAAGACCAGATCACTGCCCTTTTTCCTATAATGCCTTGCACTGTAAAGGATACAGAAAATTATTTTTCTATTTGCTAGACATATTTATGTTTAACTCTTTTGTGGTCTACAATAACTTCATAGATCACAAGACAGCATATTCGACCTTCAGAATAGCTGTCGTCAAGTAGTTATTGGAGACAATTCAGCTGCCATCCTACAATGTGAGAGGCCACCCATCATCAAGTACAACCCCTGTCAGGATACAGGCAAGGAACTGTGCTCACGTTCCATTGTATATCCCCAGCACAGACAATAAAAAGAAACCCTACAAACGTGTGAACAAAAGAAGTAAAACTATATTTCAGTGCAAAAAATGTGAAGTTCCACTTCATGTCCCAGAATGTTTCGAGATTTGCCACACCAAAATATTGCTTTAGGCATGCACAATTATTCAAAAGCCTTCACTAAAATGTCATAAAGAAAAATATTTATTGAATTCCGTTCTATGAGTATTTTTGTGTTTGCATGTAAAGAGCATGGACAACCACCTGTCTTCTGTGGCCATTTAAATCTGAGTGGAGGGGAGAAAGTTAGCAGGCATTTAAATAAGAGTCCATTGGGATAAAAACCATTCCACTTTTAGATGAACATAATGAATATGGAAAATCACTATTTATTAGAAAGTAATTAGACCTATACAACAAAAAATATTGACAACATTTTTGTAATAATCTTCTTAAGTAAAAATAAAAAATGCAAAATTGTTTACAAAGTAACATTTCTTGTGTTATTTCCATTAAGAAATATCAAACAGGATCTGGATAATGGATATGCTATGGCAGCACCATTTGACAAGCCTGGTCTAATGAGTCTAATATGCTATTTGTTTTTGTGTGTATTAAGAACCAAAACCATAAAGCAATTTAAGCACAAGTTTTAAAATGTTCTTAAAATGAAAATTCAAAAATATCTTAGGTTTATAAGAATGTAGCAAAAATAAATTCAAATTAAAACCTATGCATCATTTCTCTATTCTGAACTACTCATATGTGAATGTGCGCACATCAACTCTATTTAGTAACTAGACTTGTCTTGATTAGTTTGTTTGCTTTTAAAAATGAAGTAACATGATTCATTTATTGCCATGTATTAAAATTAATATTTTAAAAAAATTATACATTTTATAGTTACTGGCAGGATGTACATTATTCAAGACAAACATAATTTTCTCTATGAAACTTCAGTCACATACATAGTTAAAGATTCAATATTTCAACAATAAACATAATTATTTTATATGTAATTTTATAAGAAGACCATTTCACATTTATTTACTAGCTTCCTATTACCCCAAGCCCTATAATGGGATCACCTACCTGTACATTTAGAAAATCTAATAGTTCATTAGAGAAGAAATCATATGTATATTCTCCAAGGTGCAACAAGCTGAGAATGCCCTTGGCCTACCAGCTAGCTGCTGGCCCAATATCCACCTGCGAGAAGAATCCAAATTGTTTGACATTTTAGGCTTACACACCTATTTAAACCTAACACAAATGCCTACCTTCATTCCTACCAGGAAATCGCTGAATAGTTGAATGTTAGGCCAAATTATTCTTGTTAAAACTGACACTCAATTGATGAAACAGTTTTGTTCTCTAAGTAATTACCAATACTTCATATTAAGATTTTTTGCACATGTTAAATAAATGTTATAAAAGACATAGAAAGTTCTCAACAAGGTAGAAGTAAGGATGAATTCAAATTTACACGACACAATATTAAAATAATTTTAAAATTTGTAATTTAAAATATATTCTATAATAGTTCAATTTAAAATTTGTTTTTAATAAAAACACAACCACTTTTCTGCATAGTCTATAATGTACTGGTATGTTCTTGCAATACACTTGTGGATATTCTTGAAGCGCAACTTCTTTACACCTACTGTAGAGCCTGAAAAAAAAAATATATATATACATACATGTATATATATATATATATATATATATACAGAGAGTTTCACTCGACCTGCAGCTGATAGTGGGAAAAGTGACTGCAAGCATTGAGTCATCAACTCACGCTGCCCACGCAGTGGCTGCAAGTCGAGTGAAACTCACAGTGTGTATAATATTTGTCAATGTCCTTCACAATGAAAGTATTCCCAACTCATATATATTGACGATCTAGGATCATACTATTCTAAGTAAGTGTTTTATTTAGAATTCCAGTTATGTCAATGTCCCATATCTATGGGCATTGAAAAAAAAAGAAAACCAAGAATTTCATACTCCAATTTTCCAAAGGTGTTACTATCAAAATATTGAATTCCTGATTTATTATCAAATGGCTATGGAAATGTAACATTCACAACAAGAATTGTAAAAAGATGGACTTCACACAATATGATCCTGAACCATTGTATATATATTATGTACATGTATACACTTACATATTTTTAAGTTTTCTTTTGTAATATTTCACAAGCAGTCAAAACTTACATTGAAAATTGTAATTACAATACCTGAAAATATTTGACTTAAAAGAACGGAATACTAATATCATAAATAAACTAATAATAATGATTACACTGTCTTCATTATTACCATTCAATGTTTATTTACTTTCTTTTATAAGTCTACAATATTGGAATGTTTCTCATCTGGTTGGCAACGAGCATTCTAATATGCTGTGTATGTTGGCAGTTCATATGATTCAAAATTATATCCACTTTTATCTGTTGGCACATGTGTATGGATCTACTTACACTTGGATTTTTTTTGGCTCAACTTTAGATTACCTTACCCTTCAGTTTCCATAGTATAGTCTTTTAATACTGTTGCTCTACGTACTTCTTCTGCCTTTACTAACATTTCATAATATTTTAAACATTTGCAACAATACTTATAACTTTTTTTTTTAAATTATTAAATATTTATCTATGTATGCAATGATTTCTTTGAAGTTATGCAGATTTGTTGTGCATGTGCACAAGCACTTAAATGAACTTCTACTAAATGGTGGAGATATCTGTGAAATTAGAATAAAACCAACATTCAAAAATATACTTTAAAAATGGATGTTCACTCATTTCATTTTGTTAGGTTCTGATGCTAAAAAGTTAGTGAACATTTAATTAAATGATATGCATGTAAATTGTTTAGTTAGGTTAGGAAGGGGAATTTATTGCAAAGGTTCGTCATATCGATTTCACATCTATGTGATTCCATCTAGCAATACAACTCTATAAACTTTTTATAAATGTTTGCACATGTGCACTATTATTCTGCAGGACTTAAAAATTATTAGGAAAGGTAAACAAGTTTTTTTCATTTTTTTTGTCACATAATGGAAACTTTATCCGTAAATTTCTGTTATCTTTTAAGATTAATTTTTAGACTTACAGGTTTTCTGAATAATGTTATCTCACTTTCATAACTTAATCTAATAAGAAACACCAAACAAAAAAATGAAACTTCAAAGTTAGTAAAATGAAGGTAGCAGCATTAGATCCACTCTGAATACCTCAAATTTACTTACCTAAAATTTTATACATGTGTAGACTTCCCCATCACTGTCATACGAAAATACACACATAGGATTTGACCTTTACACCTTGTTTATTCTGTGAAAGAAATAATGATGAATAAGTACACATTTACAGGCTAAGAAATAAAAATGAATGAGGTAGGCCTATAAACAAGTTTTTTTTAAGAGGTATTCTAATGTCATGATGCAAACAAAATACATGGCGTGCCATTTACATAATTCACAGTTAGGCCTATTATTTGAAAACACTATTTTCAGAAGTAAATTTTTTTGAGAAAAATGATGCCATTTGTAATCATCCACCTACCTTCCATTAGCTGTATTTTCCAGCTTCACTTTATCCTTTGGATTGTAGATAATTAATTAATTTAACAATTAACTTCGATGCATCAATAATATTATATTATATTCAACCTCAAACTTCTCTTCGTACAGTACATAACAATTCCACTGTTGATTTATTTAAATTTAATTCGATTTTACAAACTCGATTTATTTGTACGTCATACGTCAATAATCGATAAAATGGCGACGGTGGCGCAGTTGTAAGATGAATACGGTACTACGTGGAAAAAAACAAAAAAAATTGCGTCAAAATCTCCCTACAATGATTCACGGGCCTGGTTTTAGCCACTTTTTCTCATTGGGTGTTGGCAACACTGGATGGTACCATGTCGTTTGGCGGTGACAGACTTTTCTTAAAAGGGATCTAAATTGAAAGTATCCACATGATTTCGTCTAACAAGGTAATTTAACACGATTTAAATGTGAAAAATATTTACAATTATAACCTTAGATATATTATCGTAAGTAATGTCACGAGTGATTTCCAAATCGTCGATGAATTCGCGAAGTGACAAGTGATCCATGACGAGTGAATTTATCTAGAGGATTTAGAAATAAATTAAGCTGTTTATTCAAAAACCATTATTTAATTATAGTTACCGGTATTTTAAAATGTGTAATATTTCATGTAAACGGCGATGTTTGAAAAATCAGAAATGTGTAGTTATGTTCCATTTATTTATTCACTGCAACTTAATCATATTATTTATTGCCAAATAGGTTTGCAACTACAGGTTTTAAATTTTTTTTAGTAAACAACTCAATAAAATCATTATTTAAAAACAGATTTATTGAACACACAATTATCAAATGTGTAGTTCAAAGGAATCTGTTCATTATTTGCTATATTCAACGTATTTGTTCGAGAGTCAGTCACTGGAAAATAATGCTCTGATCTGTTCATAATATTAAAAGGAGGAACTTTCTTTATCACAAAAACAGGAGCTGGTAAAGGAATTTGATAAAGAGTGAGGTGAAACATGATTATCGTTGGTTGTAAAACAAAATTCTTTGAAACGTGATTGGTCATTGACTCCCATTTGGGGCATGACTTAAATAGTCAAATAAAATTTTATATAATCCTAATTAAAATCCACATAAATATTGTTTTAAAGTGATTTTTGAACTGGCTTTTTTGGATTGTTTTGAACTTTCTGAATACTGATCACAGTTCGAGGTGTTAAATCACCGTGGGCTTAAATGACTAATTATAATGGAAAAAAAAAAAAAAGAGGCCCACGAGGAATTGCAGCAAACGTTTTAAAAAGAATCCATATTGACTTTGTTTGTATCTATATCTAGGTATAATACACAATCGTTCACTGAAGAACTTATACCCAGTCACTACTTAACGTCGCTTTTGTCCTTAAATATATTAAGGTTATGTTAGGGTATAGGGATTAAGAACACTTTGGAAGAATACCATTTGTGCAAAAGCGACTTGAGTAGGCCTACAGCAGGCAAATCGTGAATTCTTCTTACCTCATACATCTATATTTTAAAACACAGAACTGCAGTATGAGGAAAAATATCATTCCATCTTCAGCTGTTTTCACGACTGTCAATTTTTCATTATGGCAGTAATTTTCTAAACTGTCATGTGGTGTACTTTTGAAGATCTTTGTAATCAAATTAGGTTTGTCCGAAAACTCGAAGTTCATGGATCCAGTATGTTTTTTTTAATGTGTATCTTTTCCCAAACTGTTAATTCCAAAAGTTTAGATACATGTTTGATAAGTTTTGCTTCTTTTTCAATTCTTGAATCTCTAATAAACTATGTGCTGCTATTGCAGATTTTTGAATTTTACCATTTTTTAAGTTTTTAATGTGTTCTTTTTTGTGAGTGTCGAAATTACTATTTGTTTTCTTATATTTATTTATATATATATATATATATATATATTATTGCAATGTTTGCAATTAATTTGATAAATTCCAGATTTTTTATTGTCTGGTGTGTTTATTATTTTTATTAGTTAACAGAAGATTACCCAGGCTGAATTTGTTAATTGGAGCGAATGTTGTATCAAAATTTTTTGAAAATCTTTTGAAATTTGTTATGAACTTCTGGCTGGTAAGTAAATTTCTTGAATTTTCATCTTTCTTGGAATTATGTTGCAGAGTAACATTTTTGTTGTTTAAATTTCTGTAATGTCTTTTATATACAAAGATACCAACAAGAATGGAAAAATCATCTGAGGAGAATGGCAAGAAATAGACTTCCAAAATTGGCATTCCAATATACCCCAACTGGACATAGGGACCAAGGAAGACCAAAACATCGGTGGAAAGATCAAGACCATCTTCACTAGGTTTACCGTACAGGCCACATGGCCTAAAACGAATTTGTTCATGATGATGATGATGTCTTCTTTATTATGTCTTCACAAAAACAATTTTAAGTTAGCAATGTGTAGGATACATTTATATTCATTCTCAAAATCCTCTACGTTAAGTGGAATATTTATTAATCTGTGTAATAGACTGTTGTAAATTGCATGTTTATGTGAAACGTATTGTACACATAGCTGACTGAAATGCTTTTGGTGAATACATAAGGAGAAATTAAAGAAATTTAAACAACAAAAAAGTATGCAATAATACACCACACTGCAACATAATTCGAAGAAAGGTAGTAAATTCAAGAAATTTACTTGCCATGTGAAGTTCATAAAAATTTTCAAAAGATTTTTTTTGAAAAAATTTAAAATAACATTGGCTCCGATTAACAAATTCATCCTGGGCAATCTTCTAACATTCTAGACAATAAAAAATCTGGAATTTATCAAATTAATTGCGAAGACTGCAATAAAATATTTATAGGAAAAACAAGAAAGTAATTTGGACACTCGCAAAGGATAACACTTCAGAAACATAAAAAATTGTGAAATTGAAAAATCAGCTATAGTAGCACTAGTTTATTAGAGAATTATAGAATTGAAATAGGAGCAATACTTTTGAAACATCTGTTTAAACCATTGGAATTAACAGTTTAGGAAAATATATACATTAAAAAAAAACATACTATAAACATGAACTTAGAGTTCGATACAAAACTAATTTGATTACAAAGTTCCTCAAAAGTACACCAGATTGCAGTTATAATACATTTCTGGCATAATGAAAATTGACAGTTTTGAAAAGAGCTGTAGATGGTAATGTTATATTCCCCGATACTGCAGTTATGTGTTAAAAAACATAGATGTAATGGGTAAGAAGAATTCACGATTCATTTATTTCTTTTGAATACCAGTATATATGTTGATTTTTGCCAAAAAAAAGTGAAAACATCTTAAAATAAAGTGAGAATTTGAGCTCAAAGTAAGCTATAATCAGTATATTTTCAATGTAAAATGTGTATTTGTCATTGTTCAATCAGTGTAGCCAACTTATGAAAAACTGCTATCAAACAAGTGAACACTAAACTGATCTGGTGTACTAACTCGCCCATTTTCTGACCTTAACTAACTCCCCAACTTATATATAAAGACACATGTTGGTTATTGACTCTAGTGGGAACACATGTTATCACATAGGCCAACAGAAAGCTAAATGTCACTTTTCTGTGAACAAATATTCACTGGTGGCAAGGCGGCATGGAATAGCCTTTAATTTTTTTATGGATACCTGTAATTTAATAATTGACTTATTATATAATATATTGGTTTTGTCTATTATCTAATTTGTTTTTAGGTGAAGAGAACAAGGTGACTGACATGGAAGAGGTCAACGGTAAAGTAGTTCCTGGTAAGTTTTTGATACTTCTTTGAGTTAAAGAAATTGGATTTCACTCAGTATAGTATGATGAAATGTGGATGCATTAATGTGCAGTGCATATATTTATGTTTCTTCACTTGTAAAATCACTGCTAAAGTTGCAATGCACAGCATAATGCTCTATATATCATGTAATTGGTGAAATTAAGATAACAGACTATTTTTCAGAGACAGTTGAAAATGTTCCCAATTTTCAAACATTGTAGTATCCACAGTTTTGGTTTATGAATTGCTTCTAGCTTTTGAATTCTTAGTATTTCTTCTCAGACTTTTGGAGTTTTTCAGTGTTTGTTTTTTTATTTATAAAACCTGTCAGTATACTTGATTTAAGCTCACCAACAAATGTTATTACACAATATTTAATTTTTTGCATTTAATGAATGGAGGAAGACAATCCGAGGAATGGGGATTCGGATGGAGGATTCTTGTTTGATGATGCTATTTTATGTGGATGATCAAGCAATTATGGGTGGTGAAGACCTGAGTTGATTACACAGAGGAAATTGGAGTAGGAATATAAGAAATGAGGCTTCAGCATGAACATGGTGAAAATAGAATATCTGAGGTAGAAGAGGGACAAAAAGGTTGGAATTCTACATTCGAAATACCAGGGAATGCAATGAATTTAAATGTATGAGAAGCATTATTTCAGGAGAGGGAAGAATCGAGAAGGACATTCACAATCTAGTGTAATATAGGAAGAAAGCTTTTTATTTTTTAAAGCAGGTTTTAATATCTAATAGAATGAACATTAATGCAAAGAAGAGGATATGTAGTGATCTTATGGGTCTAAATGTTGGCAACTATTGGCAGAGATAAAATGATAATTGAAGCAGTGGAAATTAACTTCTTAAGGAGAGCATGCAGGATCTTTGAACTGGAACATGTACTGAATACCTTATTTTGAAGAGAACTGGAAGGATATTTACAACTTCAGAGAGGATGAGGAAACTAGGCAAATACTGTGGTGTGGTCATGTGAAAAGGTTGGGAGAGGAGAGATAGCAAGAAAGAGCTTTGAATTATAATCCAGAGGACAATTGGAGAAGTGGAAGATGGATTGGAATGACTATGCTCGACAGGACAGTTGGAGAAGTTGATTGGAATGACAGAGAGACACGATGGTTAAAATGCGTCAACATCTATAAGACCTCTGTTTGACTGATTTATTTTTTCCAAAATTCTCCTTTTTTAACATTGTTTTCTAAAATGCTTAGATCTTTTTTGTCTAAAACTTTGTTACCTATTATAATTTACAATAAGAATATATAAATTCATTTGTTTTCAATATGACCAGGAACTGGACAGATCATAAAAATCTTTAATCTCGCCAAGTGTAATAAAATAGTAATTTCCTCAACAGAAGAGTCCATGCAGCCCAGATAAAAGATTTAGCTCTCTCAATTCATGGTTAATGTCCCACCTCTTTCTTGGCCTATATACTGGACACTTTCCATCTGGTATTCGTATAATTAGTTTCCATGCCCTTGTCCATATAGGCAATACAAATAGTCATCAGATCTAAATAATCTAAGAGTTTATTTAACTTTCACAGGGAAAGAACACTATGAGGTTTAATTTAATAATTAAATTAATGTTTTTATTACCTCACCTCATATCCTTTTTCTTCTATACTGCAGTTTCGGAGCTTATCTCCATCGTCAGTAGCCTCTGGTCGACCGGTGTTATGTCGTTTCTTGGCGGTTTCCTTCTTACTTCTATCGGTGGACCGATGAACCTCTGGATCAGGTCAAAATTTGCGGGAGTTTCAAAATTCATGAGTTTTGAAACTCCCGCAAATTTTGACCTGATCCAGAGGTTCATCGGTCCACCGATAGAAGTAAGAAGGAAACCGCCAAGAAACGACATAACACCGGTCGACCAGAGGCTACTGACGATGGAGATAAGCTCCGAAACTGCAGTATAGAAGAAAAAGGATATGAGGTGAGGTAATAAAAACATTAATTTAATTATTAATCTAAGAGTTGTTTTATTTTTTATTATTTCACTCACCTCATACTTCATAACTCCTCGCAAACCCAGGGTTTCGTCACATCATTTGTGACATTCTCAATGCTGTGTCACGTTCACAATTGACGGCCTTCTATCCTGCAGACTCACCTCCGCGCCATCTGATGGCTGACCGACGAATTTCCAAATCAGTCCTCTCTCCTTATAACCGGGTATTTCAAATTCATAGTTGTATTTTCATTCTTGCATATGTAAATTTTTTCCCAAATTGTGAGTTCCTTCGGTTTTTCCATTGTTTAAGTAATTTTGTTTTGGTTTCTATTCTATGTTTTTCTGACCAGGTATGTGCAGCTATTGCAGACTTTTCGGTTTCTCCTTTTTAACATAATGACAAGCATTGTCATGAAGAAGTTTCATATCGTCAGCATTAATATTATGGCATTTGTTATGGAGGGCACAACACTACTTAACCAAAGTTTAATGGAGTCTGCAGAATTCACAGTGGTTCCATGTTTATTATTAGACATTATTTTCATTATTATTCAATATGACTATTATTGTAATTTTTTTTGTATTCATATGTAACATATGTTTGTCCTGTTTAATATGACTATTATTGTAATTTTTTTTGTATTCATATGTAACATATGTTTGTCCTGGTGAGTGCAAGAGAAGGCCACATGGCCATAACTCCACCAGGCTAAATAAATCTATTCTATTCTAAATTCTAAATGTTCAGCAAAGTCCATCAATAAAACACCAGGCACTTTCCCAGTAAATTGCGTCACCATCATGTTTCCATTCCATAGAGGCCTGCTTTGTTTTGGGCGTGTAGTGGTATGACCATGACGATTCCTTTCAGAAAGTGATGCCCTTCTGCAGTGTAACGCTGGCCCGTGTGGTCTTCTGTCAGGTTCTTAGGCACCCAGGGAGCACTAATTTTCATTATCATCATCAACCAGTCAAAAATAGAGCCTAGTGTCCTGTTCTGGTCTTGTTGTCATCCAATGCTTTTCTTAGTGGTCGATCTTGGCTCCATTTCCCAACTGGATGGTGTTTTATTATTAAATTGTGCTGTCTTGCTCTAGGTATTCTTCCAACATACAGATCTATAATATTGTATATTTCCAATAATGTGCTTAATTTTAACTACTGATTATATCGTAAATTAATGAGTCATTTTTTAACATCTTACCTCATATTTTATGTTTCTTCAAACACGGGAACCAGTTTTCGAGAGAAGGATGTCTCCCATTTTCAACCGACATTATGACTACCGGATTTTCGTTGGAATCTCCATCAATAATGTTGCCATCTGGTGTTGATTTGATGAACTTTGAGATGAGGTCATGTTCATCAGGAATCTCGAAATTCATGGATCTAAATTTGTTCTTCCCTACTTTTAAAACATTTGGAAAAACCTTTAGAATTGACAATTTGGGAGAAGATATAATTCAGAACAAATTTAGATCCATGAAGTTCGAGATTCCTGATGAACGTGACCTCATCTCAAAGTTCATCAAATCAACACCAGATGGCAACGTTATTGATGGAGATTCCAACAATTCCAACGAAAATCCGGTAGTCATAATGTCGGTTGAAAATGGGAGACATCCTTCTCTCGAAAACTAGTTCCCGTGTTTGAAGAAACATAAAATATGAGGTAAGATGTTAAAAAATGACCTCATTAATTTACAAATTAAGAACCTCGTAATGTTATTTCCCATATTTAACTATGAATAGTGATTATATATCTGTGTTTGCCATGTGCATTTTGATGTTTTTATGAATTTAATCCCAGCTGCTGTGATGCAGGAATCATATTTTTTGTCTTGTGGGTATTTGAACTTAAGAGTGTTTTTAATACATTATTTATAATTCCTGTTATTTGTAAAAAAGACATGAAGTTTTGAATTAATGTTTAGTTTAAATTTAAATGTTATGTTTTTCAGCACGAGAAGGTGAGCATCTATATTCCAAAAATGGGATTGATTTTTGTGTGGTGTGACAAGGAAGATGCTGAGAAAGCAGGCAAGAAAGCCAGTGAGTTAGATGTGTATTTATACATGTTACATTGCCTATTTTGCTCTTATTCTTTACTTTAGCTCTGCACTGATAAGCTTTTTGAACTTATTTTTTTACAGGACAGGGTTGTTAGCTTTATGACCAAATTATTATTAATCATTTTTTAAAACATAAAAATTACAAACTTAACTTCTCACCTGAAGATCAGAATCCATATTTATGATCCTTGCGACATGGTGGTCCAGGTAAATCCTTGTGCAGTGATACCAATTTTGGTCACCTATTAAGATACATTTTGGCTCTAGTGGGGCTGTTCTCTTTATCAATCACTACACTGGAAATGTTTTCCTCATGTAGATTTAAATTCAATGAGATGTATTTATAACATTTTGCATTTTTATTCATAGGGATTTTTTAAAACCTTATGCTAGGGGTAGACTCTGAAGAGGGGTAAATAATAATGTGTTATAAGAATTAAAAGAATCGTGCTGTGTTTAAAAAAAAACAGAAGTATGAGGTAAGAAGAAATCACTATTCATTTAATTCTTATGAATTAAACCTCATAATGTTAAAAATTCCCAAATTTATTATATAATAATGTGTTATCAAAAAATTTATAAATCTGATTCTAATTACCTGACAATATAAATAGTGTGTTAATTAAGGATATATTTATGTATTTTTTTATTGCTTAAACAATTCAACTTAAATTAACTTTTAAATAAGAATCAAATGAATCTTACCTCATACATCTATGTTTTTTTAAACACAGGACTGCAGTATCGGGAAAAACATCCTTTCCATCTTCAGCTGTTTTCACAACTGTCAATTTTTTCTTTTGTTGGTTTACTGCCATCTGGTTTACTTTTGAACAAGTATTTTTCTAAACTGCCATCTGGTCACATAAGAAGAATTCACGATTCATTTGATTCTTATTAAGAAAACCTCATAATGTAAAAATTCCCAAATTTATTATATTAACTTTTAAATAATTGAAGTTTGGGCATTGCATATCCGTATTCTCATCTTCTGTTATAACTTATAAGATAGTGGCATTTTATCTGTAAGTAGTCACTATGATTTGAAATTGGCCCTAGGAATTTTATTGTTTTAAGGGGACCCGGAACATCCTATACTTATAATGTTAAATGTAAGGAACATTTTCTCCTGAACTATTAATCCTATCAAGTTGAAATTTTTACAGTGGAAAGGTTCATATATTTAGAGTCTTCTACCATAAGGATTTATATAGATATGCATTTATATCAAAATATTTTTTTTTTCTTTACAAATATTTTCTTTGAGTTTTTTACACTGTATTTTGCAACCTAAATTCTCTAATTACTGAGCTATCACAGCATCAATATGGTAAAAATTGTATATGAGCACTATATTGAAGCCCTGAAAATTTCAGCTTTAATAGTTTAGAAGAAAATGTTCTTTATATATTGAAAAAATGAATGCTAACTATGGGAGAGAGTTGACGGTTCACGCCAACATTTAAAGGGACGGGGAATATTTAAAACAAATAATAAACACACTTAGAAACAAGGTACAGGCAAGATAATCATACCATTTTAAAGAGGAATTTTTCTAGTATTTTAATTGATAAAAAAATGAAAATGCTTTTTTTCATCACATCTGGCCTTCCGGGTCCCCTTAACTGTAATATTTTTTGCACAGACAGGGGGGCTATTCTATCCACTTGTTAACATTATAAATACCTGCCACATGTGAGTTGCTTTTTGTCAAAGGCACTAACACATGCCTCATGAAACCATTTTATACATTTCTGACATCTGATCCACTCCCCCACACACTATGAGCCGCATGCAAATACATTAGTCTCTACTCAAATTACTTCCAATCACTGGTGAGCTGACTCACCGTGAGAAAGTGCAAAGATCGAATTAGCTATCCACTAACTGGTCATGCATGAAAGTCGTCGTTTTTGTAATATTGGCAAGAAATTACCCAGAATTCTCAGCGATAAAACCACTTCCGTTATTTTTGTCTGCTAGAGGAACACATTTACGCTTGCATCCCGCAAATAATACCGTATACAACGACGTCTGCTATGCGAAATATTGTGCCAATTCTCCTATTCTTCCAGTTGAATTCTTTGGTAGACTCTATCAAATACCTCTTCTCCGTGTATACCAAAAACATGATCGAAGTCTTCAAGGTCAGACATCTTGGATAAAGCAGCAAGATACGCGGCAAGGTTTCAAACTACATCGGTTCCCATGGGTTCCCTTCGGGATTCTCACGATTTGTTTCTCTCTTAAGTTACCTCGTCAGGTAGCTTATGAATTTCAACAATTATTTTACGGTCTAATGCGTTCAAAGATTCGAGCCTTAGACTTTTCCTACACCACAAAACGAACATGGCACTTCATCTTCCTCTACATTCACTGTTGACTGAAGTGGAAGTGGACCGTCTTCATCTGATGAGGAATGTTTGTTAATTTTCTTCAAAATAGGATGCTTGTTTGCAGTTAGTTTCTTCTTTGCTGCCACATCCATGTAAGTTGGAGTCTGATGTTAAATGTATTGAAATTTTAACATTAGTCGGAGTAAATTTTAAAAGCTCACCTCATAAATTTAATTTTTTTCACGATACCATGGTTTCAAACATAATCCTGTCCATCTTCAGTCACAACTCCAACTGATGAAATTCTTTCACCATCAATATCTTCTGAGCTGCAATCTATGCACGAGTTTTATGAATTTTGTTCGTTAGGAATATCAAAGTTCATCGATTTATATTTATTCTTCTGATTGTATATATTCTCCCAAACTGTCAATTCCAAGGGTTTATCCAATTCTTTTAAAAAGTTTTGTTTCTCCTCCAATTTTGTGATGTTCTAGTAACTATGTGCTGCAAATGCCGATTTTTCAATTTCATAATTTCTAATATTTCTAAAATATTCTTTAGTATGAGTTTCCAAACTTCTTTTGATTTTTCCTATATATACTTGGCACTGCAATCATTACAACTTATTTGATAAATTCCAAATTTCTTGCTCTCTGGGATATTAACTTTTTTATTAGCACTTAGAAGATTATCCAGACTAAATTTATTTCTTTGTGCCATTGTAACATGGTATTGGTAAAAAAATATTTACCATCCTGAAATACATAGAAAAAAAAAACACTCAAATTCTTTAGCAACAATGCCAACTTGTTCCATGCTGCACTGATTATTTGCCAAAATTACATTTTTTATTACGGAAGTCTCATGGTTGTGGATAAAGGTAGCGGCCCTCCTTGTGGTAAAAGGATTTTAGAGTTTTGAAAATGTCCGAGGGGCTGCAACACATGTGTTGAATGGGGTGGAAGGAATGGCATTTTGATACCATGGTTTCGACAATATTTTTTTGCAGCAAGAGAGTAGTGGGAATTGTGACTGTCTAGAATCAGAAGATATTTTCAGGAGTTCTGAATTTCTGGAAATGTATCAACCATTGGTGGAACAGATCTTCATTAATGTACCCCGATTCTGACAATTTAACAATAGATCCTGCTGGCAAATTCTCACCGTATGTTTGTCTATCCCTGACACCTTTAAATATTATCAATTGTGGAATGAAAAATCCAGTGGCACTACAGCACAAGACAGTGGTGTCATTTTGTCCTCTCTCAACATTAATTAATTTTACAACTTCTCTTGTTCTTTTCCAGGAGAGTTGTTGAGAGGAAATCCACTTTTATCCATGTTCCACACAGATTCAGGTTTATTTTGAATACAGATATCCTCTGCAATTTTCCGATAAAGAGAGAAGAATTCATCACATGCAGCCTTATTGCAGCCCTCGGCTCTTTCTCTGGAGAGTCCTTCAGGTTTTCTCAGTGACAGGTCTTTATGTCTCTTCATGTATTGTAAGCCCATGTTTTCCCTTTACAGAGATTTAGGCGCTCTCCCCCTACAGGGAAGAATTTGAACCATACTAATTTAGTTATACTTGTTTTCGTATAGATGTCATTTTGAGTGTCTCTTCATGAAGCCAGTGAATCAGTCAACTCCAGCAAGGTCACTCCATGGATGTTTGAGTCCAACTTATTGGCAAACAAAAACGCCAGTCTTCTCACACGCTCTGATGTGCACAACAAATTCCCTACTTACCATATCTTTCAGTCTTATCAACTAGAGCTTTCTCTTCCTCCTTAGAAAATATTGTTGGATGGCTGGTATGATTGAAGACTAATTTTCCTCCATTTTTTTTCCCCTGGCAATTGAATATCTACCTTTTAAAGTTGAGGGAGGAATTTTGAACTGTCCTGCAGCCCCTCTAAGGGTCGCATGCAAATACATTAGTCTCTACTCAAATTATTTCCAATCACTGGTGAGCTGACTCACCGTGAGCAAGTGGTCATGCATGAAAGTCGTCGTTTTCGTAATATTGGCAAGAAATTACCCAGAATTCTCAGTGATAAAACCACTCCGTTATTTTCGTCTGCTAGAGGAACACATTTTCAAGCTTGCGTCCTGCAAATAATATCGTATAGAACGACGTCTGCATCGCGCAATATTACACCGATTCTTCTGTTCTTCCAGTTGAATTCTTTGGTAGACTCTATTAAATTCCTCTTCTCCGCTTATACCCGTATACCGAAAACATGATCGAAGTCTTCAAGGTCCGACATCTTGGATAAAGCAGCAAGGTTTCAAACTACATCGGTTACCATCGGTTCCCTTCGGGATTCTCACGATTCGTTTCTCTCTTAAGTCACCTTGTCAGGTAGCTTATGAATTTCAACAATTATTATTGCATGAACAGATTTCTGAGTAAGCAAAATCGTATTAGGATACAACTTTCTCAGCAGAGAATGCCTTTTACGGTCTAATGCGTTCATAGATTCGACCCTAAGTCCTAAATTAGTTTCCAATATGGAAATTATTATGTTTTCCATATGTTCTTCATTCCACTTCATGTAGGCCCACTTTGATTTATTGTGCACACCATTTTAAGAAATCCCTCCTAATTGTATACTTACATTTTATTATACTATATTTTAAGAGCTGTATGGAATAGCCTCTGTTGTTGTGTGCAAAATAGCCCCCAATTACCAAGTTAAATAAAAACTGTATAATTTCAGAACAACTAACACATTCTAAATTTAATTAACTGATTTCATATTTGCAAACATTTATTATAAATTAGTACAGTAATTATTTTTATATATTAAATTTGGGAATTTTTAACATTATGAGGTTCAATTAATAATAATTAAATGAATCGTGATTTTTTTCTTCTTACCTCATTGAGGTAAGAAAAAAATCACGATCATTTAATTATTATTAGCAGTAATTATTGATATACATTAATCTGTATAACTTAAACAGTGAGATGTATAAGCTATTCAATCAGGTACATGATTCAAATAATACATACAGTGGTTGACAAAAGCTTCTCCTGCAGCAACACAGAACATTTCTTTGAAACAAAGAAATGACGATGAACACCAGACAGGCAGGGGTTTAAAAGAAATTGTCATTTGCCCTTGAAAATTCCAAAGGTTTTCTTGCAGACCAAATACTTGAATTGTGCAAAAAAAACCATTTGCAAAAAGATCCTGGGCAACTCTATGTATTTTTTAATCAAAATGTACTATTAATTTACAAAAAAGTTGTACTAGTAGCAATAAGAACAGTAGTATATTGCCCGAAATGTTGGATGACCTTCATCCAATATACTGGACATTATGGTACTACTTCTTCTTTTAATTGTTAATTTCCTTGATTCCATAATTAATTAAAGAAGGTAGGTACTTATTTGCAGCAATTGTTTGATTTCTGCTCTAGAATCTATCAACTAACACTGCTTTTTTGAATTTGTGTAAATTCCGCACATTCTTTTAAGTCAACCTTATGCAATTACTTTTTAGATAATCAATTTCCTTCTGTCAAGCAAAGATATTAATCTATGTCATTAGTTTTATTTCAATCTAAATGTTTCTATACTGTGCTTTTCTATTCTATTTGTTAAATTTAGAGTTGATCAACATATAGTATATCTATGGTGAAATTAAATGTTTCGTACCTCTCCTCATTTAAATCTTCTAAGTAGATCGCGATTTCGAGACCACAACGGTCTCATCTTCAGAACTTTCTTGGCGACTGATGTTATGACAGACATCAGTCGCCAAGAAAGTTCTGAAGATGCGATCTACTTAGAAGATTTAAATGAGAGGTAAGAAACATTTAATTTCATCATAAATTAAACCTCATAGTGATTAATTTCTATAAAAGTTAAATATAGTATATCTACTAATTATACACAAAGTCCTGCACTTAGCTTGTAAACTATTTGAGATAGATGTAAGTGGTTTTTTGCAACATATTCTACATCTCTCGAAGTTTTATTTACATTTGTTGCAGATTGCGATTTAAATGACAAGACAACATCACAGGAAAAGGCCCAATGTGTTTATTTTATTTAGATTTAGATTTATTTATTTAGCCTGGTGGAGTTAAGATCATGTGGCCTTCTCTTCCACTCACCAGCACAAAACATATATTACATCAGAATATAACAATCTCAATTAACTCTAATATTAAATACTAAATAAAAATTTGATCAAAAAGATAATATCTATATATTATGATCTATAATGCAACCAATTCCATGTTTTGGCAAGTGAGACCGTAAAAGATAATGAATAATATACAGTGTGATGACGAGGGATATAAAGGACAATGTGCTGATGGGATCGAGTGTCAAGATTATGTGTGTTGGATAGTCTGATGAAGTGGCGTGATAAATAATTAGGCAATGATGTGTGAAGTATTTTATAGAGAGGGGTATGGAATGGACAGTTCTACGATCTCTTAGACGAAGCACGATAATTGTTCCAGGGACGGTGTAACATGGTCAAATTTGCGAATACCACAAAATAAAACGTGTGCAAGAATTATGAACACGTGAAGTCTTTGGGTGAAAAAATATTTAAGTCTGTAAAAAGAGTGTCACAATAATCAAAATGGGGCATTGCAAGTGCTTCTACTAACATTTTCCTAAGAGCGAATGGCAGACAATTTCTTACGCTATTTAATGATATATTATTGAGAAGACTGTTTTGCATGTATGGTTTATTTGTATATTCCAATTTAAGTTGTTGTCAATAAATACTCCTAGAATTTTTTGGTATGCTGAGTCTGATAAATACCAGTATCCTCATATCCGAACGTTATGGCGGTTAACATGTGCAGACACAAAGAAAGTCGCTTGATCAGAGAACATCACTCTCTGCAGGTACTCAGTGTCTTCGTCAATTGTGTTCAGCATGGAATCAGCAAATTCAGCACACTGAGGGAAGTCAGTTGGCAGCAACGCTTGCATAATTTGCACTTTATAGACCTGAAGATGTAGTCGCTTATGTAGGACTTCATCAATGGTTGATTTTGGTAAATGCAGTTCCCGTGAAGCATGACGAAACAATTTTTGACGGCTGCGTTCAAATGCAAGTTACATATTGTCAATAATTTTTGGCTCACACCTGGTCGTCCACTCCGTGGCAAGTCCATTATGCTGTCAGTAGCTAGAAATTCCTCGGCCCATCTAATTATAGATGATTTGGATGGAGTATCCCTTCCATATAGCCGGTGGGAATTTTGCGGAACAGTTACTGGTGATTTACCAGACTCAGCATATCCACCATACACGTGTGTCTTTTCCTGTGGTGTCATCATTGTTGTTTAAATTACAATCTGCAACTAATGTAAACAAACTTTGAGAGGATGTAGAATACATTGTAAAAAACCTCATGCCTCTATCCAAATAGTTTACGAGCTAAGTTACATTGTTTTGGTAGCAGGACTATGTGGACACCCTGTATTTTAGGCCTACTATTGTAATATTTTACTTAGCCCATTGAATTATTAATATTTCCTCCATAGTTGCACCCATATTTACCATTTAATTCTAAGAAAATTAGCATAACCGAAAAACAATGGCTTATAACTTGCGATCTATCAAGATAAATCAAGTACATTGTACACCATTGAATAGATCATTCTCTCAGCTTTCCAACGGTATATAACATGTTGTGCCATCTATTGACAAAACTAAAGAAACACAAAGATGAAGCTACAGCTGTTCAACTGGCTCACAGCCGTCTGTGTAAGAATGGGCTTCACTTGATCAGCCGTCTGTGTAAGCCAATGAGTTAACTATTGTAACTTAGTAATGAGACTAATTATTTGTAAATTTTAGGTACCTTGGTTGACTGTTCGACAAGGTCTTGAGAGGCCTTAACTCCCAGGTAAAATATAGCTCCAGGTTGTGAATACCAGCTAGAACGGCTGGGGATTCGACATGCTGACCACATGTCACCCCTACTCTGGCTAGATGAACGTCTACCTCTGTGATTAACATATGTGGATGTGAGGCCAGCAACCGGATGGTCAGCCAAGGGCCTTCTAGGCCTGTCGCACTTGGAGTTTTTTTTTTACTTATTGTTCCTTCTGTTTGTTTAAATGACCCACCCGGGGTGATTCATATTGTTCAAATATATATTTTGTGTTCTCCCTTTTCGATGTCTTATATTAAGTGCAGATTTATTTTATAGGATGGGCATTCTATTGGATTAATTGCTGGACAAAAATGATTCTACAGGTGTGAGTATATGGAGACTGTGTCAATGCATGATGCTCTTGGTGTTTTGGTAGAGTACGAGTTTTAGAGTTATCTTTTTTTTTAATTGTTTAATCCTAACTTGTTTATTGTGGACGTGTGATTTGAGAATGTTGCTTGCTGTTTTATTTCTATGGGAGCAGAGCTTCTCTGCTTACAGCATTGCTTTGTGTGTTTCCAGTTTTTTTATAATATGAAGGCTGTTCAATAAAGAATGATTTTTTAAATCATTGAGAATTTTCCTCATCAATAAGGTTTTTCTCCAACTAATCTTAATAATTAACGCGAGTTAAGAAAATATAAATGACTACGGACTTGTAGATTATCAGTTTGTAATACACATTCACAAATTTCCCTTAATTATAGTTCTCCATCGTTCTCTGTCCTCTGTGTCTTGATCCATTATACCAAATTTCCTCATTGATTGTTGAATGTTATTCTTCCAGGTATAGTATGAAATCCGGCTGCAAGTTTACTACGTTCATCGAGTGTATGAACAAGTGTATTTTTTTTCATAAAATTGTGAAAGACTGAATACACTTTTGCCGAGTTGCCTATTAAAATTTGGCCGCCAGTATGTTTAATTAAAATATAATTTATATATTTATTCAAAATAATTTGATTCACTTGTTATTAAAATTAATTTAATCCATTTGCAGAAATTAATGTATAGGGCTTGAAAAGTTTTGGTTGCCATTGCACACTTGCCGTAACCTTCTCGCAGCCAGGTGTAAACAGCTATTACTTTGACGATTTTAATATTAATTTAATACTTCTCATTGAAGGATAAATTATATTTGAAGAGAAAAATTTTCGCCTAGACCGAGACTCAAACCCGGGACCCTTGGCTTTCCAGGCCAAGTGCTCTACCAACTGAGCTACCGAGCGAGTTGCGATCTAGACGCAAATTTTTCTCTTATATAATTGTAATTCGCTCGTGCCAAATGCTTGAAACCGTAGCTTCTATCTTTGCAAATGGCGGCTTCTTAGTTAAGAAGACATTTTATTGGGAATTTAACACTACTTTATAAAGCCAGTAGGGCTTCTATTGACGATTTTAATATTAATTTAACACTTCTCATTGAAGGATAAATTATATTTGAAGAGAAAAATTTTTGCCTAGACCGAGACTCGAACCCGGGACCCTTGGCTTTCCAGGCCAAGTGCTCTACCAACTGAGCGTACCGAGGCGAGCTGCAATCTAGACGCAAATTTTTCTCTTATATACATTGTAATTCCCTCACGCCAAATGCTTGAAAACCGTAACTTCTATCTTTGCAAAATGGCGGCTTCTTAGTTAAGAAGACATTTTATGTCCTGGGTTCGAGTCTCAGTCTAGGCGAAAATTTTTCTCTTCAAATATAAGCTATTACTTTGTTACATTTACACGTTCATGGCATACATACTCGACTGTTATATACTATTAAAGCTATTTTTTTTTTGTGCATGATTAGAATGCCTCTGCCTCTGTAAAAATGGCCACAAATAAGGGTTGCTAGCAGTTTAAAGATAGAAAGAGTTAGTGAAAGAGAGCGCTTTACATCACTCATCAGACAAAGATGGCGATAGTCAGCTGTGTGAGTTTTTAGTGCTATTGCACATGCACTGATAGCTAACCACGTGTTTTGGAGCTCATAATGAACATTGTTGTTTTATTTAACTCTACATATTATTACATTTGTCAAAGTTAAGCTGAACATTCAGTACTGAAGATGAGACCGTTATGGTCTCGAAATTGCGATCTACTTGGAAAATTTATATGAGGAGAGGTAAGAAATATTTAATTTTACCATAAATTAAACCTCATAGTGATTAAGAATTAAATGAATCGTGATTTCTTCTTACCTCATACTTCTATGTTTTTTAAAACAGCATTGCAGTATCGGCGAACCATTGTCACCATCGTCAGCTGTTTTCATGACTGTTAATTTTTTCTTTTGCTGGTAATTATCCAAAACTGCCATCTGGTGTCCTTTTAAGGAATTATTTTCTAAACTGCCATCTGGTGGTTCTTTTGAATGAATCATTTTCTAAACTGCCATCTGTTGTATTTTTGAAGAACTTTGTAATAAAGCTCGGTTTGTCGGAATCTCGAAGTTCATGGTTCTAGTATGGTTTTTTTTGAACCGAGCTTGATTACAAAGTTCATAAAAAATACAACAGATGGCATTTAGAAAAGATTCATTCAAAAGAACACCAGATGGCAGTTTAGAAAATAATTCCTTCAAAGAACACCAGATGGCAGTTTGGATAATTACCGGCAAAAGAAAAAATTGACAATCGTGAAAAACAGCTGACGATGGTGACAATGGGTCGCCGATACTGCAGTGCTGTGTTAAAAAAACATAGAAGTGTGAGGTAGAAGAAATCACAATTCATTTAATTCTTATGAATTGAACCTCATAATGTTAAAAATCCCCAAATTTAATATATAAACTCATAGTGATTAATTCCTGTAAAAGTTAACAGATGATCAATGCTGATGCTGGTAATACCTTGACTGGTGTTAGCCATTTACAAACTCAATATCTGCACGACAGAGATGGGCTCTCAGTCATAGCATGAGGACTAAAATTTTGTCAGTAGTAAAAGCAGAAATCGGTTATCACATGCAGATGATACTTTTCATTCATTACAAAGAATCAAATTGAAAAAGGCAACAAAACGTTGAGCAGTATCATTGAGACTATAAAAAAAACAATGAATCCTTTCTCTACAAACCTGGATAAATATATTTTGTTCAATATATCAACTGGTAAAGCGGCATCCTTAAATGTTCAACATTGTTTACTTAATATCACGTCATTAGGCCAAGAACAAAAGTTAATTTCTTTAAAGAATGCTTTGAGGACAATACAAGATTTGTAAAACCAATTAAACGTAATAAGATATATAAACTTTGCATCTGACTATGTTAAAAAAAGTATTAAAAGTAACACCGGAGACAACAAAACATTAATGAAAATGGAATGAGATATTTTTGGACGGCTGTTAGCAATTGCAGTAAATAAGAAAGTTGATATTGAGTACTGCTTATCATATCCTCCTGTACTATTCCACTGTTCAGGCTGAAGACGGACAAGTCTACTTGAGTAACAACTGACCATCAAAAATTACACCAGCTAATCCCGGACAAATTGATATAGAAATAATTGGTGGTTCCTATTACATGTTTCAAATTGGCTCGACTTTGCCACAAACATTTGGAAAGCTAGTTGGATCAATATTGATAAAAGCTTTGTTCAAAAAAAGCTCGTGAAGTACACATCATCTTTGATAGATATTTCACACACACCCTCCATTAAAGATTGTGAAAGACAAAGTCGAGAGGGAATTGACATTCCGTATGCAATAGATGGTCCATTGCAAACGAGACCAAATGATTTTCTAAAAAGTTGAAGAATTTTCGTTTCAAAGAAGCCCTGGTTAATATTAGCTAATCACTGGGACGACGACTCTCTTGTTTCAGTATTGGGAAACAAAAAATTGTGTTCTTACTGTTGGGAACAATGTTTTTCATATTGTGCTGTTGGAAAACACTGTTTTGAGAAATGAAGGAAAACTGAATTAACATGTCAGCATGAGGAAGCAGACACAGAATTTTATTTCATATAAGTAAAGTTCATGAAGAGTCTAAATTTTGGTAAAAGCAACTGACACTGACATCCTGATAATTTTCACTTGGTAATGTACATAAATTTCCCTCATTTAGAAATTTGGTTGGCAAAAAAACAAGGCGTCAAAAAAAAAAAGGAATAAAAAGATGAAAGTTGTACAAATTACATGGAATGTCAAAAAACATTAGGGGCCAACTTTATGTCTTTCACTGTCAGCATTTCACACGCATTTCCTGGTTGCGACTATTATGGCTCTTTTTTTAACAAAATTCGGTCCTTTCAATATATTTGATTAAGCCACCCCGAGAATTCAAGAAAAATGTTTCGTGTCATTGACTGACCCAAAAGACATGTTGATGACAGAACAGGCAGGTCAACAGTTTACGTGCCTCATGTATGGAATCGCAAATTGGCTAAATTGTGAATGCCGCAAGATACAACTATGTTTGATAAAAATCTATGCTTCGAAAATAACAGTGAAAAAATTTATGAAGAGAATTAAAAGGCTTCGACTCAACCAACTAAATATCTACCGTGCCGAAATCTTTGAAAGAAAAATTGTTGTGGACAATCTTTTTAATTCAATGTGGCTAAATGCCAACATTGCCCAGAAATAAATGGCTGGAATGCTAGATGGTTTTATAAAATCAACATGGGTCCTAGGAAGCTCAATCCCAGCGAAAGTTGAGAGTGTGCTATTGAAAGAAACAAATCACGAACAAAAATCCTGGTAATGGAAGATGATTCTGATGTTTGTAGCGATGTTAGTGATAGCTACGAGAAAGTAACAGTAGTGATGAACAGGAAATGCTGAATGAAACACACAAAATGTATTAATAATTTTGTAACCCATTTGTACATCTCAAAGAGGCTGCAGTATTCTTAATATACATAATTACTTTGTAACCTAATTATAAAAATGTTAATAAATAAATTAAGTTTATTAGTTCATGTAGATAAGGAAATAACACTATAAGGTTTTTAATAGGTTTATTTTTATTCCCTCACCTCAACTTCAAACTCCCGCAATCCAGGGTTTGTACAATCATTGTGAATTCTCATGCTGTGTCACGTTCACAAGGTTCACGTGACACAGCAGTGAGAATGTCACAAATGAGTGACGAAACCCGGGTTTGCGAGAGTTTGATATGAGGTGAGTGAATAAAAAATAAACAATAAATTAGTTTGCTAATTTATAAATGAATTGAGTTTTATTAATTATCAGCCTATAATTGTCGTTTGGAGTAGCATTAATCTTCCTACTAGTGCAGGGTGAGAACCACTAACTACCGGGCATGTGAAACGCTAAAAATCACGCAGCGACGATCACCGTTGGTCGGCGAGTGTGTAAAGCGCTTCTTTTTAACTAACTCTTCTATCTTTACAGCTAGCAAACCTTACTGCACCATATTTAAGAGGCAGAGGCATTATATGCCAAAAAAATTAGCTTTAATAATATATAACAGGCGATAGTAGCCAAGAACATATAATGTACAAAGTATGGTGGTTACAACCGGCTGCGAGAAAGACGGCCAAGTGTGCAGCACAACAAAACTTATCAAGCTCTTACATCGATTCTGAAAATGGATTTAATTTATTGTAATAACAAGTGAAGCAAATTAGTTAGAATAAAAATAAATAAGATTTTAAATTAAACATCTGGCGGCAAATTTTAATAGCAACTCGGTAAAAGTGTATTTATCAGTCACAACTGTACAAAAAAATAAATATGTTCAACACGTGAACGTAGTAAAATGCAGCCGGATCTTAGAAGTAGTTCTTGGTCTTTTTCTGCTACATCTTTCAATTTCCATGTATGATGACCTTTGGTAGCTTCAACCTGCATTTTATTACGTGTCCATACATATTAGACTTCTGTGTTCAATCATCCATGTACTTCTTTCTGCATCCCTTTTCTAATTTCTGTATTTCTAATTCTTTCCATTCAAGATTTTCTGGCAGCTCTTCGCCAAATGTACATTCAACGGCAGTTATTCTGTTAACCATGTTGTGTTCACTGTCCAAACTTCCGTTCCATAACTTTACAGCGATTCCTGAAAAATATCATACTGAGATGAACATTTTTTAATTGATGCAGAAGAATATTTTGTGATGAATAATAGCTATAAAGACAAATTTTCTGATTCTACAAGATAATGTTTCAAAGTTTATTTTTAATCTAATTAGTGGTAAAACTTGCATATTCCAACCTGTAAAAAAACGTAAAATTTTACCAATTGGTTTAATGATTTGTGGAATAATTTGTTTTATTCACAAACTCTTTTGATAACCAACTTGGTCTCCTTAGTCTAAATGTAATAATATTAATGGCTTCTAAGTTCTGTTACCGTAAATGTGTCTATATCATAATTGTAACCTAGGTCAATCGTCACGAAACGTATAAAAACTTAATGTACATAACTAATAATGTGGATAAAATTTCCTCTTGATTCTACAGTACCATACACAAATAACAAAAATTTTCATAACATGTTCTTTTAAGTCATATTTCCCTGCTGTCGAATGGGTGTCTGACAACCCACATTACGACCAGCGCATCTGCCATCATAACTGGATATTGCAGAGAACAAGGACCTCTGAAGATGAAGATGTTCGGAAAGTATTAAGGTGTAAAGAATACATATTTTTAAGTTGAGGACGACGGGTCTTAAGTAAGAAGGTATATTTAAATTACTTTATTTTATGGCTCTCCACCTCAACGGTTTTAATAATGCATTTTATTAGTAATTGTTCCTTAATATCTTGCAAAAATCATAAAGTGGCATCCTCCGCCTCTCCAGAGTCTGGATTTAGCCCCATGTGACATTTTTCTATTCCTTATTTGAATAAATACCATTGCGGGAGGCGTTTTTCAACTCAGAAGCAGTAAGAAGGCTATGAGGTGATTTTGAGAGATATGTAAAAAAACGGTGGTGTTCCAAACATGGACTACAGACTGACAAAAAAAACTGGGGCAAATGCAATTGCATCAAAGGATTAGATTTAGTATAGATTAGATTTATGTAGCCTGGTGGAGTTAAGGTCATGTGGCCTTCTCTTCACTCACCAGGACAAACATAATATACATCAGAATATAATTTGAATTAAACTCTAATATTAAATACTATTAGAATTCAACTTAGAAACACATTTTGCTTTCATAATATTTTGAAAAAAGCATTCGACACCGTCAAGAGATCAAAACTCCTAAATATATTGGAAGACAGAAATATACCATATTTACTTCTGCAGAACTACAAAATATTTACAAAGACAAACACCATAAAGATTAAATTGAATAACAGATTTTCTATAGAAGGAATTATAAATCGTGGTGTGAGACAAAGGCTGCCCCCTATCGCCAACACTGTGTTTGCAATTTATTATATTTAATGAAAGTAATATGTTGCTGGAACAAGACATATAAATTTGAAATAAGAATATAAAAAAATAGAAAATTAAACACCCTATTGTTTGCAGATGACCAAATAATAATAGCAAATCAGAAGATATAATACAACAGAAAGGTTTGTATGAACTTAACAAAATTACAGAAGAATATGGTTTGAAGATATCTACAGAAAAAAAACAAAAATTATGGCTTTCAAGGTGTAGATCCTTTCAGAAGTAAAATTGTACTGGACAATACAATTTTGGAGCAGGTGAATAATTTTACATATCTAGGATGCAATATCTCATATGAAGAAGAAAAGGATGTAAATGCAAAAATATCTAAATTTTTAAGAATTTTAGGGTTTAATAAATTCTATCTTCAAGCCACAGTTAGTCCAAAAGAATTCAAGATTAAAAGTGTATGAAACCACTGGCTCTTCCAACTCTTTTGTATGGGTAGCGAAGTATGGACGTTGAAACAGAAGGATGTACAGAGACTTAGATCTGCTGAAATGAGATACCTTCGGAAGACTGCAAGGATACACGCTACTAGATCACAAAAAAAATGAAGACATCTTAGAAGAATTACACATGGAACCTTTAGAAAACAAAATTTCTGATTATAAGTCAAGATGGATGCAACATGTTCATCGAATCGAAGATCACAGAATACCCAAAACAAATGTTAAGATATCAACCTGAAGGAAGAAGAAGACCAGGACGTCCACTCAAAAGACTTTTGGATGGTGTTTCTCTTGAGACCAAAACAGGTCAACAAATGGCCTAAATTCGTGAATGTACTATGATGATGATATTAAATACTAAATAAAAATTTGATCAAAAAGATATCTATTAATTATGATCTATTGCAACCAGTTAATGTTAGTTAAAATTAAGACTAAAATTAATAATAAAATGTATACAAAGCAAAACCTATTAAATTGTCCCTGTCTAATGTATATAAAAAACCAAAGAAAAATAATGAGATATAGAAAACTAATTTTAACGATTATACAATATTTAAAACAAAGCAAAAAAAAAAATATTTGTTAGTCTTAATATTACTTCATAAATAATTTAATTTTATTAAGGTTAAAAGAATACTATCAGTGAGATGTATAAGTTATAGTTATTAAATAATTCGTTAGTTTGTTTTTGAAGGATGTTATAGTTTGACAGTCTCTGACATAGGGCGGAAGGGAATTCCATGTTTTGGCAAGTGAAACCGTAAAAAGATGTGTCATGGCGGCTAGCTACTAAACACGCACAAGTTACGCTCCAGGTTTTAAGTTACTTTTTCAGCAGGTGCCTTTGTTATTTCATAGTTAAAGTTGTATATTCGTAGACAGTTTAAGTTTAAATTTATATCAGTTATTGCCAAAGTGTGGTACATTTAACAACATGGGTAAAAACACACGTAATTCAAACAATGATTCGACAAGTTCTACGGAGGAAGGCAGTGAAACGTGTGGTGGAAAGAGGCGCTGCAGGATCCCAGCACTCTGCAGGTGGTTTGTGTCCATGTTGCGGGACCAGGTAGTGGCCGGAACTGCAGAAGACCATCGAGGACAACACTAAAGTAATTGAGGATCTAGAAAAGACCCTCGATGAAAAAGACAGAAAGATTGAGGTGTTGGAAAATAAATTAGACGATCTAGAACAATACCAGAGACGTCAATGCCTCAGAATTTTTGGTGTAAAAAGAAGAGGGCCGGAGAGGACACTGACCAGAAAACCATCGAGGTGGCCAAAAAAATCGGTGTCGATCTATCAGTGAACAGACATTGACAGAAGTCACCGTGTTGGTGTTAATAATGCAGAAAGACCGCGGGCTATAATAGTGAAATTTGTTAGTTACTACTGCAAGTGCAGTGAAGTTTTTCTAAGCAAGAAAAAGTTGAAAGGAAGTTGGGGTCACTGTTCGCGAGGACCTAACGAAGTGTCGCTATCGCCTGCTAACAAAGCAGTATACCAAAAATACGGTATTCAAAATGTAATGGACAATGGACGGTGCCGTCATAGCCAAAGTAAATGGCGAAAAACGCAAAATTAGATCTTCTACGGATATCAACGAGATAGGACCTGAGTGTAAAATATGTTTACTTTATTTGTTCTTTTCTTTGCTAAACATTATATTGTTAATTTTAGTTCTAATTTAGGTAAGTTTTAAGGTTATTATTTTTTATTTAGGACAACTTACTTGTTTTATTTTCATTTTTTTAAGTTATTTGTTTAGCTAAATTATTTTAATTTTATTAGAGTTATTACAGTACAGTTTATTTTTACTTTCTGCTATTGGCAACATTGAGCTGACAAATGATGAATTATTTGCAAACCCTTGACTCACTCACCTTCTGCAATCACCCTCTTATTGTGCAGAACAGCTTTTAACACAGGTAGCAAACATTCCTCAATCCCTACCATCCCCTCAAAAACAACACACCAGTCTACTTAGGAATGCATTTTCTATTGATAAATCATCACTTAAAATCGCTCACGTAAATTCACAAAGCATTCTGTCCCACTTTGATGAGTTTGAAACCATATTTTCATCTCTTGGACTGAGCGCCATTTAATTTCGGAAACCTGGCTCACCCCATCCATACCTTCGTCCCTTGTTCACCTAGACGGATATACACTGCTCAGAAATGACAGAATAGATAAAAGAGGTGGAGGAGTTTGTGCCTTTATATCAAATGAGCTTAATCCAAGAATTGTCCACAAGTCCCCTTCTGTATATTCCGCTCGCCCTGAGTTCTTATTCGTAGAAATTTCAAGCCAGTCTAAAAAAATGTCTCTTATGCATTGTATACAAACCTCCAAAAATTGGGCACCTTTCGGATCTAGAAAACGCTCTGAACGATTCATTGCCTCATTATGAACACGTTATTGTCGCAGGTGATTTTAATACAAATCTTCTTCAGACTGACTCACCAGCCATACAACTTAAAAAATATGTTCCAAAGCTTTAATATGACCATTGTTCCTCTCTCTGCCACACACCACACTGCTACTTCCGACACTCTACTGGACTTAATTGTGACTACACATCCACAGAAAGTACTGTCATATGGACAAATTCCTGCTCCTGGCATATCTGCTCATGACATTGTATTCATAGAATACTCACTCCAATGTCCTAAAAGACGCTCTAAATTAATTATGTACAGAAATTTAAAAAACATAGACGATACTAAACTAAAATCAGACGCTTTAGAACTACCTTGGTATTCAATATGGAATCTTAGATCAGTTGATGAAAAAGTAGACACATTTAATACACTGATACTACAACTATAACGACAGACATGCACCAGTAAAAACCCGACGATTTTCCCGCCCCCTGCTCCCTGGATGAATGATTCAATACGTGAACTTATGTCAAAACGAGACAAAGCATACCGAACATACAGACGACATAAAAATGACGAGAACTGGCAACTGTACAAAGAACTTAGAAACACAACTACACAAACTATACGTAATGCCAAACTACGACACGCCCACAGTATAATCGGACCTGAAATAAGTGCACGGGACACTTGGCGAAAGCTCCGTGCAATGGGACTTAGACAGTTGAATCCCTCAACTGACTCTATAGACATTTCTGTAGATGACTTAAATGAACATTTTACCTCAATACCCAAGACACCTCCAGACAACAAGACTAAAATAGACATTCTTAAAGACTCATCCCCACATATAGGAAGAGATAAATTTTACTTTTACGACATTTTGCCTATAGACGTTAAAAAAGCACTCAAGCGGATTAAATCCAATGCGCAAGGAACAGATAACATCAGCATTTTAATGCTAAATAAAATAATTGACATTATTCTACCCACAGTGACTCATATTTTCAATGCTTCCCTTATAACTTCTATCTTCCCTATTGTATGGAAACAGTCTAGAGTTCGGCCTATACCAAAAATAAGTACACCTACTAACTGTAATGACTTCCGACCGATTAGCATCCTTCCGACATTATCTAAAGCCCTGGAATATATTGTACATAAGCAAATGACTGATTATCTCCAAGAAAATCACCTCCTTGATCCTTATCAATCCGGCTTTAGATCTGGTCATAGCACAACCACAGCTTTGCTAAAAATTACCGAAGATATTCGTGAAGCCGTGGACAGACGTCAATTGACTCCTTTAACCTTACTTGACTTCAGCAAAGCTTTTGACACAGTAGACCACGACTTACTTATGATTAAAGCTCAAGCACCTACATTTGTCTGACAGCGCTGTATCCTGGTTCGACTCATACCTGCACGGTCGTCAACAATACGTTTCATTAAACTCTAGATCTTCGACTTGGCGTAACGTGCCGGCTGGAGTCCCCCAGGGCAGTGGTTCTCGGATCTCTTCTTTTTCTCAATCTACATAAATTGATTTGCCAACTGTACTAAAAGCACTGCCGTTATCACCTCTATGCTGATGATCTCCAAATTTACCTACATTCACCTCCTCATTCTCTCTATAACAGCTTGATGAAAATGAATGACGATCTCATATCCATCTTAACTGGTCTTCAAGTATCGGTCTAAATCTAAATCCTAACAAGTCACAAGTAATTCTAATGGGACAAAAAAGACTGCTTACAACCTTTGACATATCTACACTTCCAAACATTACTATAAATAATATAATTATCCCTTATTCTTCTTCAGTAATAGATCTTGGACTACATCTAGACGCAAATTAACCTGGCAAACACAAGTGAAACACATATGTAAAAAGACTTTCTCCATCTTACATTATCTTAGACGTTTAAAGAATTTTCTCCCAGTTTCGTTAAAAACAAATCCTAGTGCAGAATCTTGTGTTACCACACTTCGATTATTGTGACATTATATATAATGATCTAAACTATGCCTTGTCGCAGAGACTGCAGCGTGTTCATAATGCTTGCATTCGATTCATTTTCAATATCTGCCGTTATGACCATATTTCCGAACACTTTAATAACCTCTCTTGGCTCCGTCTTACTGACAGACGTAAAATTGCACTCTCTTTCGCTACTTTTCAAGCTTCTGAATTCCTACATTCCTACTTACCTGGCGTCCAGATTTGAGAAGTTATCCTCCTACCACAATATTGACACTAGGTCACAAGATAGCAGTCTGCTAACAATTCTCTTCATAGCACTTCCTCCTATTCTACTTCCTTCACAGTAGCCTCCGCCCGCTCCTGGAATCTCCTTCCTCAAGATATCAGGGGTTGCCGCACACTTGGCACCTTTAAGTCACGCTTATACAGTTACCTGTTGTCTAATAATTAATTTTTCTCTATTTATTTAATTTTATACTATGTCATTAATCTTTTCCTCGTTTTTTATATATTTTGTACATATTATATATTTAATTCGTTAAATTTAGAGTAAATCAAAATACATTATAAATATTAATTGTATTGTATTCATAAATTGTAATCGTTTATATATACATATTGTAATTAGATTTAAGACTTTTCTTTTGTATTTTTTTAAACCTGGTTGAGTGGTAGACAAGGCCTTAAGGCCTTAACTCTGCCAGGTAAAATAAAGCTATTATTATTATTATTATTATTATTAAAAGATAATGAATAATATACAGTGTGATGAGGAGGGATATAAAGGACAATGTGCTGATGGGATCGAGACTGCTTTGAGAAGGACCATCAAAATTTTGAGACCATTCTTTATAGAACTGCCTTTATAGAAGACTTTGCAATGCACACGATTTCGCTGCCATATTTCAATACTCATTTTACACATTTTTTCTGTGTGGTGTTCATTGTTTTTTGACTATTTCACCAAGTTGCTTCTACCAATTGTTTCATCAGACTCAATCTTATACCTGCCGGGTTCACTATATGTGTACATACCCATGAGAAGGGGCCACTTGCCAGGTGATGAGTTAAAGATATTTTTATAATCTTTATATATACAAATGAGTGTGAATCTGTTTGTCTCTCTGTCTTTTATGGACTCAAAAACTACTTGACTGATTTGAATGGGGTTTTTACCATCATTTAGAGAATTTTTCTGGGACAATTGATGTATATAACATATTACACATACATACTATAGGGCCAGAGCTAAAAAATAAAAAAAATACATCATTGCACTAAAAAAGTTACTTTTTGGATGCTTAATTGGCTTATGCTGCCTAACTAACTAACTCACTGGTACTATCGAACCCATAGGTTCATGGCCGCGCGGACATAAGCTCTCCATGTATCCCTATCCTGAGCCAATGTTTTCCAATCATCCCCTGTATAAGCTATTTCCCTCAAATCATAGTTAATGTTATTTTCTCACCTCATTCTTGGTCTACCAACTGGGCGTTTTCCCCTCTGGTTTTCCTACAAGAATCTTCCATGCACATCTTTCATTCCCCATTTGTGCCACATGTCCTGCCCATCGCAGTCTACGATACTTAACTGTTCTCATTTTATCTGGCTTCCTATAAAGACCATGTAATTCACTGTTATGCAGTCTTCTCCATTCACCTGTCTGTTCATCCCTCTTTGGTCCAAAAACCATAACAAATACACCAAACTAATGTACTAACTAACTCACTGGCACTATCGAACCCATAGGTTCATGGCCGCGCGGACATAAGCTCTCCATATATCCCTATCCTGAGCCAATGTTTTTCCAATCATCCCTGTATAATGTACTTCCCTCAAATCATAGTTAATGTTATTCTCCCACCTCATTCTTGGTCTACCAACTGGGCGTTTTCCCCTCTGGTTTTCCTAGAAGAATCTTCCACGCACGTCTTTCATTCCCCATTTGTGCCACATGTCCTGCCCATCGCAGTCTATGAGACTTAACTGTTCTCATTTTATCTGACTTCCTATAAAGACCACGTAATTCACTGTTATGCAGTATTCTCCATTCACCTGTCTGTTCATCTCTCTTTGGTCCAAAAACCGTAACAAATACACCAAAACTAATGTACTAACTAACTCACTGGCACTATCAAACCGTAGGTTCATGGCCACGCAGATATAAGCTCTCCATATATCCCTGTCCTGAGCCAATGTTTTCCAATCATTCTCTGTATAACCTATTTCCCTCAAATCATAGTTAATGTTATTTCTCTCATATCATTCTTGGTCTACCAACTGGGTGGTTTACCCTCTGGTTTTCCTACAAGATTCTTCCATGCATGTCTTTCATTCCCAATTCGTGCCACATGTCCTGACCATCGCAGTCTATGAGACTTAACTTTTCTTATTATATCTGGCTTCCTATAAAGACCATGTAATTCACTGTTATGCAGTCTTCTCCATTCACCTGTTTGTTTCATCTCTCTTTGGTCCAAAAACCATAACAAATACACTAAAACTAATGTACTAACTATCTCACTGTCACTATCAAACCCGTAGGTTCATGGCCATGCTGACATATGCTCTCCATATATCCCTATCCTGAGCCAATGTTTTCCAATCATCCCTGTATAAGCTACTTCCCTCAAATCATAGTTAATGTTATTCTCTCACCTCATTCTTGGTCTACCAACTGGGCGTTTTCCCTCTGGTTTTCCTACAAGAACCTTCCATGCACGTCTTTCATTCCCCATTTGTGCCACATGTCCTGCCGTCACAGTCTATGAGACTTAACTGTTCTCATTATATTCTGGCTTCCTATAAAGCCCATGTTACTCACTGTTTTTCATTTTTCTCCATTCACCTATCTGTTCATCTCTCTTTGGTTCAAAAAATTTTCCTAAGAACTTTATTCTCAAATACTCGTAATCTCCTTTCCTCCCTTAAAGTAAGAGTCCGTGATTCGCATCCATATAATATAACTGGTAATAAATATTTTTTTTTCTATTTTCAGTTTAACGTTTTTTTGAAAGGAGTTGGGACATCAAGAGTCTCTCTAATGCATAATAACATGCATAATAACTAATGTACACAGAATTGAATATATTGAAAAATTCTATAAAAAGAAAGTCTGCAACAGCATATGTCTATCTTTTTACGGATAACTCACAATAACCATTTTGTCTCTCAGCTCTTAGATGCGAAGAAGGTTGGGATGAGTAGATTCCCCAAGTTAATGCCAGGTAATCATCATGGGGGTATCTAAAAATAATGATGATATATATTTATAATTTTTTTTTTACTTATTCAATTAAACATAAAAACACATTTAATTTATTTAGACGTAGCAGCACACACTGGGTATTAGCTAGTCTTTGATATATATTTTTGATAATAAAAGTGAAAATGGCTGGTTACAATACATTTTAAAGTTCCAAAAGTAATGAGGATATTGATATTTTGAAAAATTCAATTTCAGGGTGTATAGCCCTTAAAATTTTGCTATGTACAATAGTATACGAATGTGTTTAAATGGCACAAAGAGTAGGGTGCGTGTAGGCAAACAGTTTTCGGACACTTTTGAAATCCAGAATGGGTTTGAAGCAAGGAGATGCACTATCTCCTCTACTATTTAATTTGTATTAAAGCGTGCCATCAAATCTTTTAGAGGATGAGGAAGGATTACAACTCAATGGTATTAATAAGCTGTTAGTTTATGCTGATGTGTAGTACTATTGGTCGATAGCGAGGAGATACTAAAGGACAACACGCACATACTATTGAGTAACACTAAGGAATTAGGACTGGAAGTAAATATCAATAAAACTAAATACACTGCTCAAAACAATTAGAGGAACACTTGTAATAAATTGAATAAGTATTGTTTTTTAATGCTGTGATGCTGAAAGTTGGACAATATGTAAATTGAATTATTAATTTTATCATTGGATACAAATTTTAAAGATCCATGGCCTAAATACAGAGAAATTACGTCAAATAACAAATATAGAGATTTTTTTTTATTTTGGAAGGCACTGGCCACTTCTAATTGGTAAGCTTCCTGATATTGCTATAGTGACGAATGTTGATTATTGCCTTCTTTATTAAGTCTCTGACAAAATGAGGTATTTAAATGAGTTTGAAGTGTATCATGCTCTACATCTTTTACGACAAGGTCAATATCTGCGACAAGTGGCTAGAGAGCTTGGGGTCTCTCCTTCCGTGGTGTCCAGGTTACGCAACAGGCACAGAAAGACAGGTCAGTATTGTAGAAGACGTGGCCAGGGCCGTAAATTTAAAACAAGCCCCCAGCATGACAGATACGTTGTTCTTTCTGCTCTTCGACAACATACAAAAACTGCAAAAACCTGCAGAATGACCTTCATATGGCTTCCGGAATCCGGGTTTCAGACCAAACCATAAGGAACAGATTAATGAAAGAGAATATTCGTCGAAAAAGGCCCGTTAAAAAACCACGCTTAACAAATGGGCATAAGACAGCAAGACGTACGTATGCTGAAAACCATGGTGAACCAGTGGGAGTCTGTGCTCTTCTCGGACGAATCCAGGTATCTTCTTACACGTTGTGATGGTCGATTGAGGGTGTGGGGACGGCCAGGAGAAAGATTTTCTGCAGAGGCTGTACAGGAAATTGATAGATTCGGAGGAGGTTCCATAATGGTGTGGGCCGGAGTTATGTACAACAATTGGTCGGACCTTGTACTTGTTCCCCAGCGACTGAATGCTGTCCGGTATATCGAGCACGTTCTGGAAGGAGCATGTAGTACCTTGCTGCCATTGGAGTAGGCCCTGGATTTCTGTTTTTTGCAGGATAATGCCAGGGCACATTCTGCGGCTGTCACCAGGGATTTCCTGAGGAGGAATGAAATTGAGGTAATGGAGTGGCCAGTGGTCAGCCCAGACCTCAACCCTATTGAACACTTATGGGATCTTTCTAGACAGGAAGGTCAGGAACCGACATCAAGCTCCACAAACTCTGCAGCAACTTGGAGATGCTCTGAAGGAGGAATGGGAGAATATCCCGCAAGAGGAAATCCAGAATCTTATTGGGAGCAGGCCACGAAGGTGCCAAAGTGTCATCGAATGTCGTGGAGGCCATACACGATACTAACTCTATATAACAAGTGTTTAACTTTGAAAAATAAGCACAAGATTCAATTGCTTACATAGCGTAATTATTTGAAAAGTTAATTGTCAGCGTTATTCATTTGTTTTTACTGACATGAGCAATAAATAAATAAATAAATAACCACAAATAATGTACTTTATTAATTTCATGTTTGTACCTTTATCCAATGAAAAAATATTTGCATATTCCATAGTGTTCCTCTAATTGTTTTGAGCAGTTGATATGGTCACACGTTAGAAATGCATTATATAATGGAAATGGACAGCTAATGACAAATGAGGGAAATTTTTAGGAAGTGGATGAATTCAAATACCTAGGAACAATAATCACAAATAGGAATCAGATGCACAAAGAAATTAAACATAGGCTCAATTCTGGAAATGTGTGCTATTATGCATTACAGAGACTTTTGATGTCCCAACTCTTTCAAAAAACGTTAAGCTGAAAATATATAAAACTATTATTCTACCAGTTATATAATGGATGCGAAACATGGACTCTTACTTTAAGGGAGGAAATGAGATTATGGCCAGTATTCAAGAACCAAACTTTACGCAAAGAGCAACTCTTTCCCCCTCTCTATAGATAGAGAGTATTCATAAAACCCGGTTTTATGAACTACTCTCTACATCATAAAGAGGGGGGAAAGAGCCGCTCTTTGTGTAAAGTTTGGTTCCTGAATACTGGCCTATGAGTATTTGAGAATAAAGTTCTTAGGAAAATTTTTGGACAAAAGAGAGATGAACAGACAGGTGAATGGAGAAGGACTACATAACAATGAACTACATGGTCTTTATAGGAAGCCAGATATAATAAGAACAGTTAAGTCTCGTTAGACTGCACGGGCCAGGACATGTTGCGCGTATGGGGAATGAAAGACTTGCATTGAAGCTTCTTGTAGGAAAGCCAGAGGAAAACGCCCAGTTGGTAGACCAAGAATGAGGTGGGAAAAATAACATACTATGTTTTGAGGGAAGTAGATTATACAGTGAATGATTGGAAAGCATTAGCTCAGGATAGGGATGTATGGAGAGCTTATGTCCGCGAGGCCATGAACCTATGGGTTCGATAGTGGCCATGTGAGTAGTAAGTACATAACTAGTATCTACTGGATATTTCAATGCTATTGAACTTTTAAGTTTCGTCATCTGAATATAAGGAAACAACCCGTTCTAGGAGACACTTATCAATTGAGGGGGTCAGTGGAATAACGGCCCATCCCAACTGCACCAAGTTTGGAGAAAAATTGAATTTTATTAAATATTACATTGATTAAAATATATAGAGCACACATTGATAATGTTTGGTACGTGTCTTGTACATAAAATAAGTTTTCTGCCTGCAAATGTCTAGACCACTATACTGTTTCATATGTCTAATAAAAAAAAAAAATTGAGAATATAAAAAAAACAACATAAATAAACAAATTAAGTAACACTTTTTAACCTGAATATTGTATTAATCTACATATTCTACGTTTGCAGCATTTGTATCATCATCATCATCATCATCATCATCTGATTTAAGGCTACTGTTAAAATGTCTGGTGTACAAGTGGTACAAATGTCATGAGAGTCATGATGTCTTCTTTATCATCCTACCATTAGGATATTTTGTTGTCAGTATTACATCTCGTAATACAGGACACTTTCCTTTTCCCTGGATTTTACGTACATTACATGTCTGTTTTCCACAAAGCGAAACTGAGATGCTTTTCTGATGTTTATCTTATGCTTGTCCAGCGTCACATTTCTCTTTCTGAACATTTAAGTTATCCAAATCTTTAAAATCTTCTGCATTTATCTCAATTACTATGAATGGTTTCTTTGTTCAACTCTTTCTTATGAGGTGAGCCCACTGTTCAGGTGTATAAACCACTTGTGTCAGCATCACAGGGAAGGAAAGTGTGACCTGGTACGAGAAATTTATGTTCAATTCCTTCAAACCAACCATAATCAATCATGTGCAGCCATTATTGTATAATTCTTGTTTTGAACAACACATGAATCACTATATACACTATAAGTTTCTTTTTATTAGCACCTTTTTCAATCAGTGGCACAGCTTTTAATAAACAACTAGCAATTTCGTCTGCACCTCTTGAAGCAACTGATTCAGGCTGATATATATTCCTTTCCACTGTTGCGTAAAATGTTCTGCTTCATTTTATTCCACTCTTGCACATTTATTTTTTTTTCTTATATTTTATTACACTATTTCCATTTGCACAAGAACCTGCCGCATCAGCCATTCTGCATTTAGTGATATTGCCGGCATATGCTAGTCAGTTTTGCAGCGGGACTACAGAGTAGCGGACAATATATGGTCACGTGTCAGCAGTTGGGATGGGTCTTTATTTCCCGCGCGCGTGAAGAAGTTAGAAATTTTTCTTAGACATAAAGTCACATTTACCCTCTTTTGAGCAAAGTTAGAATTATGAGCTCCTAAAGATTAACAGAAGATGGCCATAGGATACATAATCTATAAATAACTAAAAATCAATCATTGATTGGGATGGGCCCTTATTCCACTGAGCCCCTCAATTGTAGAAAGACACAGTGAAACATAATTCACCATCATGAGGTACCTTTTTCTCTTCTTGTTTAAAGTAAGATATCAGAGGATCCATTTCATTCAGGACTTCAGTATTTCTACATTTGATAGTTTAGAGTGTGAAGATAACAAATATATAAAATAAAAAATCAGCACTTTACAACCCCCTCTAGTTTTAAGATAATTACAGGAACTAAAAGCTGTCAAGTGGTTCCTTTTCATATACCGGTATGCACACACATTTTGTACATGTTTGTTCCAGTTTATGTCCATATGTACACCCAAATATTTTTGCGTTTACTTTTTCCAGTAGCCTTCATTTATATATTTCAAACTGAAATCATTGTTTGTGTTTCAGTGAGATAATTTGGTAGACTCTTTTAGAAGTGTAAATTTTTGTTTTTTTGTTTTCCACAACCCACTTCTGGAGAGTATTAAGTACTATCTTCATTTCCCCCCTCCATTATGTCTTCTTGTTTTTTGCTGTGAAACAAATGACTACGTCATCAGCAAACATACCTCGGTCAATGATTTTTATTGCCTTGAATTTTTCTGGCAGATCATTGATACATATAATGAAGAAAATTGTGCTGATTACTGCACCTTGTGGAAGTCCGACGTTTGCTTGTTTTTATTTTGAACTAGAGGCATTTTAACCAACAGCTGACATTCTTCCTGCAAAAAATTTCTGAACTAGTTTAACATGTTCCCTTAAATGTTTAGATGTGTTTATTCATTAGTTTACTTCTCCATATGGTATTGTAAGCCCCTTTGAAATCTACAAAGTCTGCTAAAACACTTCTTTTGTCACTGAAGACAGACTTATGTCTTCAATGAGTTTAATTGGTTGATATGCTGTGGTGGTTCTTCCTAAAATTGACTTGTTCTTATTTAAAATGTTCTGTTTGTATATTCAATTTAAGCGCGCAAGAAACATTGATTTTTCTATTTTTGTTACAAGTGTTTGATCTGTATGAATTTGTTAAGTTTCCTAGTTTCCCAGTAGTGACAGTAGTTTTGGTCCAATTCTGAGGGGAGATTGTCATTTGATGTGGTTAGAAACAAAAGGGTTGTGAGTGATTTTTTTTGCAAAAAACGAGTTTGGGTGCATAATTATATTCTTGAAGCATAAGGGATATATGTGTACGTGTTAGGAGTAATTAAAGTATAATTGTTACAATTTTTTCAATTACATATGATTTTCTTCTACAAAACTTTATTTTTAAACCTTTGTTTTTCTTAATACTGTAAAACTTGCATCCCTTTGTTTCTGTTCCAAATAGCATTATACATTGTTAAAGTAGCTTAGTAAGAAACCTGTGGTCCTAAACTTTTAATAAAATTCTTGAAAAAAATGATATCTGGACCTGGTTTTTTTAGTGTGTTAGTGTTTCCTCAAGTTGTTCTTGTGAGAAATTATTGTAGCAATTTTTTTTCTGTTGATTTAGGGTCGTATGTTAGAACTTACTCTCTACTCAAATTACTTCCAATCAATAGTGAGCTTGATTCACCGTGAGCAATTGCTGAGAACGAATTAACGGCCGACTTATCGGTCATGCACGAGAGTCGACGTTTTCGTAATTTGGCAACGAATACCCAGAATTCTCAGCGATAAAAAACCACTTCCGTTATTTTCGTCTGCTATAGAGGAATGCATTTATGCTTGCACCCGCAAATAATACCGTATACAAACACGTCTGCGACACGCAATATTACGCCGATTCTCCTGTTCTTCCAATTGAATTCTTTGGTTAGACTCTATAAAATTCCTCTTCTCGCGTGTATACCGAAAATCATCATGATCGTATGTCTTCAAGGTCCGACATCTTGGATAAATGTTGGATTAAAGCAGTAAAGTACATCGATTACCATCGGGTTCCCGTTCGGTTCCTTCTTCGGGATTTTAATTGAGTTGCTCATTTATAGCTACCTCCGCAGGTAGCTTACAAATTTAACCAATTATTATCGTAGAGAACAGATTTCTGGGTAAGCAAAATCGTATTAGCATACAACTTGCTCAGCAGAGAAGGCATTTTACTGTCTAATGCGTCCAAAACATGCGACCCTTAATCTGTTTTGCTAGTTTTATAATAATTTGTCCTGTACTTGCCTGAGGTGAAGTGTTTGTTGAAATGGAACATTAGTAATTGCCACAATATTTATGATGAATGTTTCAGTAGGGTACTTCATGTTGAATTGTTCAATTAATGTGAATGCTTTTGTTAATTCATTTTACTTAAAAAAGTTATTCCATATGTGTTTTCTTAGGATACTGTTATAATTTTTTTAAATTTGACAACTTCTTCTTTCCACACTGGTAATGTCTTTTGTGTTCGTTGATTTTTCAGTTGTCTTTCAAGAAAAGATTGCGAGCTTGTTTTTGAGTAGCTATTTTCTTTGTACAAAATGATCTAGAGCAGGCCATGGGGGGCTTGTGCTCCGAGAGCTCATAACAAAATCCTCCCTGCCGATACCCATTCCTTCATTTATTTGTACTTGCACTGGAGATGCAGGTACACAGTGAGAACAGGGCAACTTCTAAACACCAATATTATCTTAATACGGACTGGGTAATGTCTTATTTTTGCATTCAGAATGGCCACGAAAGTTGTTTGTTTATTGTGTCTATATGCGGTTCCATCATTGTGAAACACTATAATATCCCACGACTTTTCAGATCTTCACATTGCAAATCACATATGGACAGTCACAGGCATGATTAGAAATATATAACTATATTTTCACAGGGACATATTAATGATATATACTTTTAAAGTACATTAGGTAACATGCATGGAGTTCAAAATTCATAGATTAAATATAATTAGACACACGGGGAACAGTGTCTGTTTTGATTACACAGGGGACAAAGGATGGGATTTTTTAAATAATCTAAAGCAGTTCAAACACTCCAAAACGATAGCAGACAACAACTTTCAGAGAAGTCAGTACGTGCTAGTTACCGGATTTCAAAATTGATTGCTGAGAAAATCATATCAAATCTAAACAATCACCAGATTTAATCGATTGGCACCCTTTGTCTCATAATATTTACTTCTCTCTACGAGTTACTATCAGCCTGTATAGCTTAATTAGTTTCAGTGGTCTACTATGCGTCCTTCAAACATTTGCACAGATATATGTAAAAGTATGTACAAATGGAAGGGATTAGTGCATATGTTTCAGGCTGTACGGTTGTGCCGCCAATGATACTGCAGGGTATGCCGAGATGACAATAACAACAGTCCTGAGTTCAATGAAAGATGGAATGAGGATGATGTCATACTAACCCTATTCGGCAGCTACCCACCCCCGTGCCTAATATAGAATAAGATGCCTATTTCGTTGAAGTCTGTAATTCCGTGATAAAATTTCAATTCATTGACATGGAATTAAATGTTTTAAAAAGTAGTTCCTGGATTATGCCTAATCATTCTTTTTTCCATTTTATTGTTTCGCCTGCCTTTTGAAAACCAATACAAAGTATTAAAAACCATCGTGAACTTATCAGTGGTTGAAGAAATAATTTTTTTTCTCTCTCATGACTGTCCTTGTAGAAATTTTCTATATTTTGGATGAGTATCTATTTAATAGTAATATAGTATTTTAATATTGTATTTTAACATCAACTGAACCAACATGATACATGAGTCACAACAGCATAACAGGGATAATATAATGGTCACAACAGCTTCCAAATTTTTTATTTCACTGATCATTTTTATTTTATATGGTTTTGTCTTTCATATTTGACAATCTAAATACATTCAGCAAGAAGAAAATTCTTAAGAATATTAATAATCTTTCATATTAGTTACATTACATAGAAATCAGTCTATTTCCTCCTCCCTAATGGGACGTAAATAATTAAGCCTACAAGTGGCTAAGTAGGCATTTTGATTGAAACCAATTTCCTAAAATAATTTCTTTATTGTTTGTTAAATTATCAAGTTTTTCTGTATTTTCAATTTTCAATTGTTATGCTTCTAAATTATTATTATTATTATTATTCCTATTATTTCACATGTTTATGCTTGATTCCACTGCTGTGTCTCGAGGTAGCATGCTGCCTTGTCACGCAGCAGGCCCGGGTTCGATTCCCGGTCGGGACCAGGCTCCTGGGTGAGCATTTTCGAGGTTTTTCTCTGCCTGTAAGACAAATGTAAGTTAGCTTAGGGCCCAACAGTCCCCGAAAAATCATCCGGCCACCATCATCGTCCTTATCATTATTATCATCATCCTTCACCGGTGTGGAAAGCAACAGGAAGCTACCACATCTATAATTTCCTAGTGAATCTGCAAAGCATAGCATGAAAATGCTATGATTGCAGTGAAAGACCTGCCCTCAGGCAGAATTACTATAGATGGATGTTTATAGAGGACAATATGTTTGCTAGAAAGTAGGACTAGTATATTTGTTTGCAGACTTTTTATCACCATGCACATTGTTAATATTATTATTTAATATTGAATTTATTTTTAGAAGGAAATATGCCCAAATATCAAAGCCCTTTGATAATCACTTATGCAATTTTGTATTTGACCTTATATAACTTCTAAAATTGACTTCAACTTTAGTAAATGGTGAATTCAGTTTAATTTTTAATTTATAAGCTTCTCTTTTAATGTCACAGGAATTTTGAACTTGCTCAAGGTGTTAGGATACCACTATCATAGTTTTAGGAGTCATATCACATATTCAGGAATTCTTGTTATGGAGAAAAGAATGAGGCATTTGGGGGTGGTAACTGTACATTGATTTGGAGTGAATTTGATAAATAATCTCATGGAAGGTTCATTCTGTATTCCTGTATTCATATTTTGTCACCATTATCTAAAATGTTACATTTGCACAAAAATGTAAAAAATTATCACAGAATTAGGCAAACTTATCCTATAGTTGGTTTCTTCTTGGATTTTGGGATATGCTGTTTCCTGTCTTTTATCATTAAGTTGCAGATGAATTGTACAGTATTGTATAGAGAATATTGCAAAATTTATTTAATTATAGCATGTTTAAATGTTTTTTTCTATATTTCTTTATTTTTATTATATTTTTAACCAATGTCACCAGATTGTCTTTATGACATGTTCTGGTATTTGCTCAATGCATGACTGAATTTTGATTCACTTCTTAGGTTGGGGTGCCTGGAAGGCAGACAGAGTTACGTTACCCTGATGATAGATGGGTGTGATGGATGATAATGAAGCGCCAAAAGTCTTTAAACCTAAACTTAACTTAAATCCAGACCATGGAAGAAAAAATTCCTGTGGTCTGACTGGGAATTGATTCAGGAACTCCATGAACTGTAGTCAAGAGCTCTGACCACTAGCCCATGATGCCAATACCATGTATAAAAGTTAGTCTTGGAATTTGTTTTAGTGTGTTTTTTAAATTTCAAAGTATTTTTTGTTAAGTTTCTTCTGATCTTGCTTTGAACTGTCAGCATTTAAATATTTTATGCCCATTTTCCATTTATTTTTATTACAGCATGTCTGAATGTAGTCTTGGAATCTTTTTCAATGTGCTTTTTTTTATAACTTTCCCAAGTATTTTAAGTTTAAGCTTCTTCTGATCATGCTTTGTAGTGAAACTGTCAGCAATAAATATTTATGTCAATTTTCAATCACCTAAATTAATTTCATTACAGCCTGTAGTGAATGTAGTCTTGCAATTTTTCAATGCACTTTTTTTAGCTATCCCCAGATTTTAAGTTTAAACTTCTTTGATCATGCTTTGTAGTGAACTGTCGTCCATTTCCAATCACCTAAATTTATTTCATGTCTAAATGTAGTCTGGGAATGGATTTTTAATGTGTTTTTTAATTTTCCCAAGATATTAAGTTTAAACTTATTCTGATCATGCTTTGTAGTGAACTGTCGGCACTAAACACTAATGTCCATTCCAATCACCTAAATTTATTCCATTACTGAATGTTGAAGTAGTAGTATTGGAATTTTTTCAATGTTCTCCTCTTTTAACTATCCCAAGATTTTAAGTTTAAACTTCTTCTGATCATGCTTTGTAGTGAACTTTCAGTAATAAACACTAATGTCCATTTCCAATATTTTCTAAAACTCTCCTCACACCATCATATTCATTCGTTACACATGAGTTTTCCACTGTAGTTAATATTTATTTATAAATTGTGAGATTGGTTGTAGTTGAGGTGCTTACATGATATCTTCATTTCTTTTGAAGTCCATGCAATTATATCAAATTTATAATCCAAAGAAGCATTGTACATTGACTGAAGAAATGGGACGATATTTCAGATTTTGTAATGGATCAAACTGGTATTCAATTCTATCTTAAGTGTGCTTTCCCATTAAAATATTAGCGACATTTAATAATGACTTCAGTCCTATGTTTCTCTGCAGCAACATGTACACTTATTTTCACTTTTATTCAGTAATTCTGGGTGCTCAGAAAATTTTGATATGCTATCCTCATAGAGAGACTTCTCATTGCCTTCAAAATAAGTTTTGAATTTGTAATGAAATTTAAATGTCAAGTGAGATTTGATGTACGCCAAGTCATTCTGTACAATATTTTCACTTTGTTTCCTTGGTTTCAGATATCCAAAATGCATAAACCTGTATGTTTCCAAAAAGCCTTTAATTTCTTCAAATTGTTCATAATAATAGTCAATTGTCTGTAGCCAAGTTGCACAGTGAGTGAGGACAGATTCTGGAAAATGAGGAACATCTGGAAGTTTTTGCTGAAAAGCCTATGCTCTTAATGGGGTTTTCAGAAACACTTCCCTCAGAAAAGAGATAAGTTTATTCACTTTTAGAAACTGCATTCACATTTGCTCTGGTACTCGATATAATCCATGAGCCAAGCAAAACACAAAAAGAACAACAGAAACCTAAATAGATTATGGAACATTTTTATGCCTAAATTCTGCTGTCGAGTTGTTATTTTTTGTATTAGCTTGAATTTTGTTTTTAGATTATCTTTAGCAGCTATAAAATCCACATGAAATTTGTCTAGTTTTGTTTTAATCCACTGATATTCTAATCTGGATATTTTCATCAGTAACATTTGCTTCGTTTATTAGCATTAGTAGTAGTGTCTTCCATATTAACTACTGTCATCTTTGGTTGAGATAATCCTACCACACTCTAGTACATAAGAGTTGGAAGATCACTTTTCTTTACTTTGAGTTCTTCGTATTGTGAATCAAATTTGTTCATTAAGCACACCCAGGAGGACACACAGAGTTTTATGACCACTATGGATGCAAACAAACCTCCCCCCAGAGGGACACATATAGCTTTGACTTCTAAGGACATGATCAACACCACCACTTATGGCAACACATACAACTTTATGGATAGAACAACTTTGTCCCCCGATTGTGCTTCAAATAATTTTCTAAGCAGCTAATACAGCTTGCACTGCCCAAAAATCAGCTTCTGCTGCAATATCAGGGGCAGCATTCAAGAAAGAAGACAGGAAGAGGGGAAAATGATCACCTTCAAATTGATTGAAAGAGAGCTATGGGTGATGAGCTGAAAGGGACCGAATACATTTGTGAATATGATACTCGTAGCGAAGTGAGCTCTTCATCGTCTGACAGTTCCAGCATGAGCACTGTGAGTTCATCATGTTTTGTATTAGAACATGAACATGGTAAGTATGTTGAGAAATTTTATAAATTGAGTCAAATAAAATGTTTTTTTCATCTCATCTCATAAAGTTCCATGTTTAAACGATACCAGTTTCAAAGGTCTTTGCCTTCATCATCAGTCAAACTCCACTGTTGAAATTTTGCCATTACTGCTATCTTCCAAACTGCCATCTTGTGCCAATTTTATGAACTTCGAGATTAAATTTTGCTCGCTGGGAACTTCAAAATTCATGGATCTATTCATCTGAATGTATTTCCTTTCCCAAACTGTTAATTCCAAAGGCTTCTCTAAATGTTTAAATAATTTAGTTCCTCTTCCAATTATGTGATTCTTTACCAAACTATGAGCTGCAATTGCCAATTTTTTAATTTTGCCATTTTTAATATTTCTAATATGTTCTTTTGTATGAGTCTCTAAATTCCTTTTAGTTTTTCTTATATATATACTTTCTTGCAGTCATTGCAACTAATTTGATAAATTCCAGATTTCTTACTATCTGGGACATTAGCGTTTTTATTAGTTATTAGAAGACTACCTAGACTAAATTATTTGTTAATTTGTGCCAATGTAATATTGAATTTGATAATTTTTTAAAAATTTCCTGTGATTTCCAGGATGGTAAGTAATTTTCTTGAATTGTTTCCCTTCCTTGAAATCAGGGTGTAGAGTGGTGTATTCTTTAAGTCTCTTTTGTTGTTTTAATTTCTTTAAGTTATTTATTATTATCTTCTTTCCAAAATCATTTAATTTAGCTACGTTTAAAATGTGATTGTATTCTTTCTTAAAATTTTCTTCACTTAATGCAATGCTCGTTAATCTGTATATTAAACTGTGGAATATTTCATGAGTATGTGCAATATGATTAAAACCTGAAGATTTAATGTAATTATATGTATGGGTATCTTTTCTATGGATATTGAATTCAATTTTGTGTTGCTCTTCACTCCTGATTATATTCAGGTCCAAAATTGGGATTTGATTATTTTCTCCAAAGCAGTAATAAATTTGACAGATTCATATTGAATGTTAAGTAATATCAATACATCTTCAATATATTTAGAAATTATTACTAAGAAAATATCACCATATCTATACCAACATTTAAATACCCTTGGGTAGGTATTGGTGATGTGATATTCAAGATAATCCATAAACAAATTAGCCAAAAATGTTGAAAGTTGATTACCCATCTACAAACCTAATATCAGTGGTCTCGAGGTAACGTGCTGCCTTGTCACGCAGCGGGCCTGGGTTCGATCCCCGGTCGGGACAGTTTTTCTGGGTGAGGTTTTTATCGGGGTTTTTCCTCACCTGTAGACAAATGTCAGGAAACTTTAAGGCCCAAACGATCCCCGGAATCATATGGCCATCATCTTCATCATCACCCTTATCATTATCATCATCATCATCATCATCATCATCATCATCCTTCACCGGTGTGGAAAGCAACAGGAAGCTACCACACCTATAATTCCCTAGTAAAGCTGCAAGCATAGCATGAAAATGCTATGATTGCAGTGAAGGACCTGCCTTCGGGCAGAATTACTATGGATATATATATATTTTTTTTTTTTGTTGAAATTGAAGTAAGAATTGTCAATACAAAGTTTTGTTAGGCTTATGTACTTTTCTATTGTTTCTGTTTTTAATTTTAGGGAAATTAGCCTTTATTTTTTTAAATATTTAACATTTTCTCAGTAGGGATACCAGGAAACAAACAACATCGAGAGAAATTAATCTATCATTAGGCTCTAGTGAGATGTTACTAATTTTTTCCACTTATTTTAAACAATTCTCAATGCCTTGTTGTCAAATTATGGGAAGTCATTAAATTTCTTTGTAAGCACACAATTTGGCAACAAAGGCATTGAAAATTCTTTAAAATAAGTGGATGAATTCAGTAACATCTCACTAGAGCCTAATGATAAATTAGTTTCTTTCGATTTTGTTTCCTAGTATCCCAATTGAATAAAATGTATAATAATTTGAAAGAAAAAATGGCTAATTTCCCTAAAATTAAAAACAGAAGCAATAGAAGAGTACATAAGTCTAACAAACTTTGTATTGACAATATTCTTGTTTCACTTTCAACAACAAAAAATAGATATCAGGTTAGGTGATAGGCAATCCACTTTCCCGATTTTTGGTTAATTTGTTTATGAGATATCTTGAATGTCACATCACCAATGCTTACCCATGGATACTTAAATGTTGGTATAGATATGTTGATGATATTTTCTCAGTAATAATTTCCAAATATATTGAAGATGTATTGAAATTACTTAACCTTGAAACTGAATCTGTGAAATTATTATTGAACTGGAGAAAATAATCAAATTCCAATTTTGATCCTGAATAAAATCAGGAATGAACAGCAAAAAAAAAAATTGAATTCAATATCCACAGAAAGATATCCATACAGATAATTACACTAAATCTTCAGGTTTTAATCATACTGTGCATAACATGCAATATTCAACAGTTTAATATACAGATTAACGAACATTCCATTAAGTGAAGAAAATTTTAAGAAAGAATGCAATAAAATTTAAACATAGCTAGATTAAATGGTTCTGGAAAGAAGATAGTAATAAATAAGATAAAGAAATTCAAACAACATAAAGGATACACCACCCTACAATCTGATTTTATGGAAGGTAAACAATTCTTCTTCTTCTTCTTCCTTCCAAGTATTAGGCCAAGGCCTGTTACGAAACTATAGAAAATTTTCCCTCCATCGTTTCATAGGAGGGTATATAATTATAAACATGGAACATACAGCAAATGTAAAAAAAAATATTTATCAAATTCAATATTACTTTGGCACGTATTGACAAATTTAGTCTGGGTAATCTTCTAATAACTAATAAAAAGGCTAATGTCCCAGATAGTAAAAAAATCTGGAATTTATCAAATTAGTTGCTATGACTGCAAGGAAGTATATACAGGGAAAAACTAAAAGGAATTTAGAGACTCATACAAAAGAACACTTTGGAAATATTAAAAATGGTGAAATTGAAAAATCAGGAATTGTGTGCAGCTCATAGTTTGCTAGAGAATCACATAATTGGAAGGATTAACTAAACTTTTGAAATATTTAAAGAAGCCTTAGGAATTAACAGTTTGGGAAAAGATATACATTCAGAAGAACAATTACAGATCCATGAATTTTGAAGTTCCCAGCAAGCAAAATTTAATCTCCAAGATCATAAAATCGGCACCAGATGGCAGTTTGGAAGTTGGTGGTAATAGCAAAATGTCAATAGCTAGAGTTTGACTGAAGATGAAGGCAAAGGCCTTTGATACTGGTATCTCAAAGACATGGAACTTTGTTAGGCAAGATTAAAAAAAAAATCTTATTCGACTCAATTTGTAAATTGTAAATTACCTCATGGTGTTACTTCCCACTGTGATTTTGATTTATCTCTTGAGAGATAGCCAATATGAATCAGGAAAATTGAAGAAACTCTGCATTAAGTTACACAAAATTTGTTGTTGTTTCTAATCGCCAACTGCTGGGTTTAACCCATAAGTTTCCTCTTCTATAGGATGTTTCCATTTTTCATATGAGTTATGTAATTCTAGTCATCTCGATCCTCCCAGAATTTTTGTTCAAGTTTGTTTTCCATTCTACTCCTCTTGCCTGTAAACTTCCCTTTATCTGGAGTATCCACCAGAAAGTAGGTCTTTTCAATGGCTGCTTCCTGTTTTTATTCTTATTTCCAATGTTATGTTTGGTAGTATGTAATGTCATTCACTTAGCATGTCCAAACCATTATACACTTTTTTGTTTAATATATTCCTGTAATTATCTAACACCAAGCTGTTCCTGATTTCTGTATTTGTATTTCATCTGGTCTTCCCTGCTATGCTTCTCAAAATTCTCATCTCTGCCCGTAGCACTTTCCTGTTTTCTTTGATTTGTTAATACCCAAGTTTCTGCTGCATAATAATGACATAAGTACAAAATGTTTTTGTATATTAACATTGTTTTATTTTCCATGGCTGTCCTAAATTCTTCCTCCTTTTCATCTAGACTCATGCCTCCATTTTCAGATGCCAGTTTTGGACAGAAGCCTCTCTCTCTATCAGTCATTTTATGTCTCTCCCTCCATGATTTATATTCATTCAAATGCTCTTTTGTTTACATTATTTTTAACTTGTTCTTCCCATCTATAACTCAACTGACAACTTCGTCTCTTCTCTCTTAATCTAAATTCCAGTGGTTGTCTTGTTATCGTTTTACTGTCCTCCATTTCATCTCACATTTTATCCAACTACAAAATTTCTCTTACTTCAGTGTTCTTTTATTCTATATCTTCTGGTTTAAACAAGCATGCTTCTTAAAAAACTTCATCTCTGTTCATCCTTGAATTGCACTTAAAATACTTCTTTGTTAATGTCCACGTTTTATCTTCATTAATTAATATGGGTTTGAAAGATATATTGTACACTAACAAGTCTCGTTTCCACAAGAGGATTTTACATAATTGGTGGCATTTGGCACTACTCTGTGTTCTGCTTATGTATTTTTGTTGAATTACTTTAGTTAAATTACATAATCTACCACTTGCTTGGGTTCTTCGTGTAATTCCCTTTGGTACATTTCTTCTGAAACCAATTTTCTCCTTAAATATCTAAACTCCTTGATTTTTATATTATCTGATCATCATATTTAATTACTTTCATAGCTGAAAACTGCTTACTAATTTTCTTTGCCACATATTTTTAAAATGTATCTAAAATTCTGAGTCTTTTTAATCCAAGCACCATTTATTTATTCCTTTCTCTTATTCATTATCTCCCAACTGCAATATCATCTGCATATACTAACATTTTAAGAATTGTATTTCTTCCTCTATAATTAGTTTCCTGTCTTTCTAAAATAGTAGAACGATGTTCTTTGAGACATAATGCAAACATTTTAAGTGCTGAAACTATGTATTGCACATTAGTTTAAATTAGCTAACAAAACTGAAGAAAAAATTCTGCCTGATATTGGATTTGAACTCAAGGTCTCCAGCTTTCTGCACTGGTACTCTACCATTTAGCTACTCAGACAACTCCAGGAGGAAGCAGACGTTATGATGGGTCATTGCCTGAGTAGCTCAATGGTAGAGCACCATGAATAAAGCAGGAGGTCTTGGTTCAAATCCTGGTTCAGTCAGAAATTTTCCTCATTAGTTGTGTTAACTATAGCTTACAGATGACTTATTTCCATATTATATTTAAATTAGGGAGTCTACTCGATAATATGAAAATTTAACTGTATAGTACTGCAAGCTCTGATATTACTTTTCTTTTAAAAATGGATATGGTATTTTTATTTTTAGAAGTCCCCTTGGAAAGAGGCCATGGCACTAATTGGAGACCAGAGCTTTCCCGTGAACATGGAAATCCAGAACACGGTGAGTGTTTTTGCTCATTTTAAATGATTTTTAGATGTGATAGAATTAATAATGGGTAGTCCTGCACTGTAGCCAAGTGGTTAAGGCAGGAAGACTTGGCAGAGAGCTACAGGACTTGCGCTGGTTCAAGTCTCCATGGGGAAAGACATTTTCTCATGGTATTTCAGCCAGTATGGGACCGGTGCCAACCCAGCATCATGAGGCATTTGAGTAGCTAAAATAAGTAGCAGCTCCAGGTTGAGGAAACCAGATATAACAGCTGTGGGACTCGGCATGCTGACCACATGTCACCCCTACACTGGCTGCATGATCATCTACCCCTGTGATTGACACATGTGAAAATGAGGCCAGCAGCCGGATCGTATGCTAAGGTCCTCTTAGGCCTGTCGTGCCAGGAAAAAAAATAATAATTATTATTACTATTAATATATTACTACTACTACTATTAATCCTCTATATAGTGCAAGTAGTTAGACACTCGCCCATCTAATCTGTGCATCTCAGTGACTACACGTTGTGTTGATGGTGGGTGAATCATAGTCAAAACTTGTATTTTTTTGGGATATCTCCTGCTTTTTCCTTGTAAAAAGCTTCATTCCACAATCAGTGCACAAAGCTGGAGGTCTTGGTTTAAATCCTGGTCCACACAGAAAACTTTTCTATTCAGTTGTGTTAATTATTGCATACAGATAGCTTTTCTGTATGTATTAATTTCCATATTATGTTTAAATTAGGGAGTCTACTCCAGAATATAAGAATTTATAGGTACAATACTGCAAGTGTTGATAACTTTTGTTTTCTTAAAAATATGTCGAATTTTCATTTTTTGAAACATAAGAAATCAGTAGCACTAAGCACAGACAGAAAAGTTCAAAGCATAATGTGTATTTTTGCACATTACAATTAATTTTTACATGTGATAAAATTAATAACTTTCTGTTCAAATTATTTTGAGTATAGGCTCAAAATGATTCGATTAAAAGAACCTCATAATATTACTTCCTAAAATAAAACATAACTTTGTGTTATTGATTAAATATTTTATAAAATTATGTATTTTATAAAATCATATGTTTTTAAGTTCACTGCTGTGGTCTCCAGGTAGCACGCTGCATAGTCACGCCGAAGGCCGTGGTTCAATTCCCGATCAGGACAGGCTCCTCACCTGTAAGAGAAATGACAGGATGCTTAGGGCCTAACGGTTCCTAAAAATCATCCGGCCATCATCACCCTTATCATTATCATCATCATCATCATCCTTCACTGGTGGGGATGGCAATGGGATGCTACCACATCTATAATTTCCCTAGTAAAGCTGCAAAGCATTGCATGAAAATGCTATGATTGCAGTGAAAGACCTGCCCTCGGGCAGAATTACTATGGATGAATCGATATACTTTTAATATCTCCTTTACAGAACGCACATTGAAGCAGTCAAGAAAGAAGAACTCTAAGAAGAATGGTAGTGTTTTTAATATAATTTATATTACTATATTATTTTTGTAGTTATATTATTATATTATAAATATTATTATATTAATATATATATATATATATATATATAATACATTAGCATGTCCTATTTCCACAACACAATTTTAATTAATTGGTAGCATTAGCCACTACTTTGTTTTCTGCTTATTTATTTTTGTTGAATTACTTAATACATAATCTACCACTTGCTTGGATTCTACATGTAATTCATTTTGGTACATTTCTTCTGAAACCAATGTACTCCGTAAATATCTAAACTTCCTGATTTTTATATTATCTGACCATCATATTTATATTTCTTTTATAGCTGAAAACTGCTTACTAATTTTCCTTGCAACATATTTTTTTAAAATTTATCTTCAATTCTGAGTTTTTTAATTTGAAGGACCATTTATTTATTTCTTTCTCTTATTCGTTATCTCCCAAACTGCAACATCATCTGCATTTACTAACATTTTAAGAATTGTATTTCTTCCTCTTTAATTAGTTTTGTGTCTCCCTAAAATAGTAGAACCATGTTCTTTGAGTCACAATAAAAAATTGTAAGTGTTGAAACTATGTATTATACATTAGTTTAAAGTAGCTAACACAACTGAAGAAAAAAAAAATTCTGCCTGAAATTGGATTTGAACTCAAGGTGAGAGTATTGCCGTGAACGGAGAAGTCCAGTACACAGTGAGTGTTAAGCTCATTATAAATGATTTTTAGATGTGATAGAATTAATAATGAGTAGTCCTGCGCTGTAGCCAAGTGGTTAAGGCAGGAAGATTTGGCGCAGAGCTACAGGACTTGCGCTGGTTCGAGTCTCCATGGGGGAAGAAATTTTCTCATGGTATTTCAGCCAGTATGGGACCGGTGTCCACCCATCATCATGAGGCATTTGGGTAGCTACAATAAGTAGCAGCTCCAGGTTGAGGAAACCAGCTATAACAGCTGTGGGACTCGTCATGCTGACCACATGTCACCCCTACACTGGCTGCATGATCATCTACCTCTGTGATTGACACATGTGGATGTGAGGCCAGCAGCCCCATGATGGCTAAGGGCCTTCTAGGCATGTCACACCAGGAAAAAGAAAAAATATTATTATTGTTATTATTATTATTATTATTATTATTATTATTATTATTATTACAGTACTACTACTACTATTACTCCTCTATAGAGTGCAAGTAGTTAGACACTCGCCCATCTACTCCGTGCATCTCAGTGACTACATGTTTTGTTGATGGCAGGTGAATCATAGTCAAAACTTGTATTTTTCTTGGGATATCTCCTGCTTTTCCCTTGTAAAAAGCTTCATTCCACAATCAGTGAACAAAGCTGAAGGTCTTGGTTCAAATCCTGGTCCAGGCAGAAACTTTTCTATTTAGTTGTGTTAATTATTGCATACAGATAGCTTTTCTGTATGTATTAATTTCCATGTTATGTTTAAATTAGGGAGTCTACTCCAGAATATAAGAATTTATAGGTACAATACTGCAAGTTTTGATAACTTTCTTTTCTTAAAAATGTCGAATTTTCATTTTTTGAAACATCTTCAGAAGAAATCAGTAGCACTAAGCGCACACAGAAAAGTTCAAAGAATAATGTGTATTTTGCACATACAATTAATTTTTACATGTGATAAAATTAATAACTTTCTGTTCAAATTATTTTGAGTATAGGCTCAAAATGATTCGATTAAAAGAACCTCAAAATATTACTTCCTAAAATAAAACATAACTTTGTGTTATTGATTAAATATTTTATAAAATTATGTATTTTATAAAATTATGTATTTTATAAAATCATATGTTTTTAAGTTCACTGCTGTGGTCTCCAGGTAGCACGCTGCATAGTCACGCAGAAGGCCGTGGTTCAATTCCCGATCAGGACAGGCTCCTAGGTGAGGTTTTTTCAGGATTTCTCCTCACCTGTAAGAGAAATGACAGGAAGCTTAGGGCCTAACCGTTCCTAAAAATCATCCGGCTATCATCACCCTTAGCATTATCCATCATCATCATCATCCTTCACTGGTGGGAAAGGCAATGGGATGCTACCACATCTATAATTCCCTAGTAAAGCTGCAAAACATTGCATGAAAATGCTATGATTGCAGTGAAAGACCTGCCCTCGGGCAGAATTACTATGGATGGATGGATATACTTTTAATATCTCCTTTACAGAACGCACATTGAAGCAGTCAAGAAAGAAGAACTCTAAGAAGAATGGTAATGTTTTTAATATAATTTATATTACTATATTATTTTTGTAGTTATATTATTATATTAATATATTATAAATATTATTATATTAAATATATATATATATATATATTTATATATATATATTATACATTAGCATGTCCTATTTCCACAACACAATTTTAATTAATTGGTAGCATTAGCCACTTCTTTGTTTTCTGCTTATTTATTTTTGTTGAATTACTTAATACATAATCTACCACTTGCTTGGATTCTACATGTAATTCATTTCGGTACATTTCTTCTGAAACCAATGTACTCCGTAAATATCTAAACTTCCTGATTTTTATATTATCTGACCATCATATTTATATTTCTTTTATAGCTGAAAACTGCTTACTAATTTTCCTTGCAACATATTTTTTTAAAATTTATCTTCAATTCTGAGGTTTTTAATTTGAAGGACCATTTATTTATTTCTTTCTCTTATTCGTTATCTCCCAAACTGCAACATCATCTGCATTTACTAACATTTTAAGAATTGTATTTCTTCCTCTTTAATTAGTTTTGTGTCTCCCTAAAATAGTAGAACCATGTTCTTTGAGTCACAATAAAAAATTGTAAGTGTTGAAACTATGTATTATACATTAGTTTAAAGTAGCTAACACAACTGAAGAAAAAAAATTCTGCCTGAAATTGGATTTGAACTCAAGGTGAGAGTATTGCCGTGAACGGAGAAGTCCAGTACACAGTGAGTGTTAAGCTCATTATAAATGATTTTTAGATGTGATAGAATTAATAATGAGTAGTCCTGCACTGTAGCCAAGTGGTTAAGGCAGGAAGATTTGGCGCAGAGCTACAGGACTTGTGGTGGTTCGAGTCTCCATGGGGGAAGAAATTTTCTCATGGTATTTCAGCCAGTATGGGACCGGTGTGCACCCAGCATCGTGAGGCATTTGGGTAGCTACAATAAGTAGCAGCTCCAGGTTGAGGAAACCAGCTATAACAGCTGTGGGACTCGACATGCTGACCACATGTCACCCCTACACTGGCTGCATGATCATCTACCTCTGTGATTGACACATGTGGATGTGAGGCCATCAGCCGCATGGTGGGCTAAGGGCCTTCTAGGCATGTCACACCAGGAAAAAGAAAAAAATATTATTATTATTATTATTATTATTATTATTATTATTATTATAATAGTACTACTACTACTACTACTACTATTACTCCTCTATAGTGCAAGTAGTTAGACACTCGCCCATCTACTCCGTGCATCTCAGTGACTACATGTTTTGTTGATGGCAGGTGAATCATAGTCAAAACTTGTATTTTTCTTGGGATATCTCCTGCTTTTCCCTTGTAAAAAGCTTCATTCCACAATTAGTGCACAAAGCTGAAGGTCTTGGTTCAAATCCTGGTCCAGGCAGAAACTTTTCTATTTAGTTGTGTTAATTATTGCATACAGATAGCTTTTCTGTATGTATTAATTTCCATATTATGTTTAAATTAGGGAGTCTACTCCAGAATATAAGAATTTATAGGTACAATACTGCAAGTTTTGATAACTTTTGTTTTCTTAAAAATATGTCGAATTTTCATTTTTTGAATCATCTTCAGAAGAAATCAGTAGCAATAAGCACAGACAGAAAAGTTCAAAGCATAATGGGTATTTTAGCACATTACAATTAATTTTCTATAGGATCATAACAGGCCTTGGCCTAATATTTGGAAGGAGGAAGAAGAAGAAGAAGAAGACAATTTTTACATGTGATAAAATTAATAACTTTGTGTTCAAATTATTTTGAGTGTAGGCTCAAACTGATTTGATTAAAAGAGCCTCAAAATAATACTTCCTAAAATAAAACATAACTTTGTGTTATTGATTAAATACTTTATAAAATTATATATTTTATAAAATTATTTATTTTATAAAATCATATGTTTTTAAATTCACCGCTGTGGTCTTTAAGTAGCGTACTGTCTTGTCACGCAGAAGGCCGGGGTTCGATTCCCAGTGAGGACAGGCTCCTATGTGATTTTTTTTGGGTGTTTTTCCTTACCTATAAGACAAATGTCATGAATCTTAGGGCCCAACGGTCCCCGAAAATTATCCGACCATCATCATCCTTATCATTATCATCATCATCATTGTTCACCGGTGTGGAAGGCAACGTGAAACTACTACACCTATAATTCCCTAGTAAAGCTGCAAATCATTGCATGGAAATTCTATGATTGCAGTGAAAGATCTGCCCTTGGGTAGAATTACTGTGGATGGACGAATATATTTTTAATGTCTCCTTTACAGGACACATATCAAAGCTGTCAAGAAAGAAAATCTCTAAGAAGAACGGTAACGTTTTTAATATAATTTATATTACTATATTATATCTGTAGTTATATTATTATATTAATATAATATACATTTTATTATATATTTTATTATATTAATATATGTATATTATACACTAGCATGTCCTGTTTCAACAACACAATTTTAATTAATTGGTAGCATTTGGCTCTTCTTTGTTTTCTGCTTATTAATTTTTGTTGATTTACTTTAGTTAAATCACATAATCTACCACTTGCTTGGATTCTTCAAGTAATTCATTTTGGTAAATTTCTTCTGAATCCAATTTACTCCTTAAATATCTAAACTCCTTGATTTTTATATTATCTGACCATCATATTTAATTTCTTTCATAGTTGAAAACTGCTTAGTAATTTTCCTTCCTACATATTTTTAAAAAAAATTATTTCAATTCTGAGTTTTTTAATTCGGAGGACCATTTATTTATTTCTTTCTCTTATTTGTTATCTTCCAAACTGCAATATCATCTGCATTTACTAACATTTAAGAATTGTATTCCTTCCTCTTTAATTACTTTCGTGCCTTCCTAAAATAGTAGAACCATGTTCTTTGAGTCATAATGCAAAAATTTTATGTGTTGAAACTATGTATTATACATTAGTTTAAATTAGCTAGCACAACTGACGAAAAAATTCTGCCTGAAATTGGATTTGAACTCAAGGTGAGAGCTTTTCTGTGAACAGAGAAGTCCATTACACAGTGAGTGTTTTGCTCATTATAAATGATTTTTAGATGTGATAGAATTAATAATGAGTAGTCCTGCACTGTAGCCAAGTGGTTAAGGCAGGAAGATTTGGCGCAGAGCAACGGGACTTGCGCTGGTTCGAGTCTCCATGTGGGGAGAAATTTTCTCATGATATTTTAGCCAGTATGGGACCGGTGCCCACCTAGCATCGTGCAGCATTTCGGTAACTACAATAAGTAGCGGCCCCAGGTTGAGGAATCCAGTTATAACAGCAGCAAGGACTCGACATGCCGACCACATATCACCCCTATACTGGCTGGATGATCATCTACCCCTGTGATTGACATATGTGGATGTGAGGCTAGCAGCAGGGTTGTAGGCTAAGTGCCATCTAGGCCTGTCACGCCAGGAGAAAAGAAAAATTATTATTATTATTATTATTATGGTAATTACTATTATTATTATCATTATTATTAACATTATATTGCTACAACTACTATTACTCCTTTATATAGTGCAAGTAGTTAGACACTCGCCCATCTACTCTGTGCGTCTCAGTGACTACATGTTGTGTTGATGGCAGGTGAATCGTAGTCTAAACTTGTATTTTTTTTATATCTCCAACATTTCCCTTGTAAAAAGCATCATTCCACAATCAGTGGAGAAAGCTGGCAGTTTTGGTTCAAATCCTGGTCCAAGCAGAATCTTTTTATTTAGTTGTGTTAATTATTGCATACAGATTGCTTTTCTGTATGTATTAATTTCCATATTATGTTTAAATTAGGGTGTCTACTCCACAATATAAGAATTTATAGGTAAATTACTGCTAAGTTTTGATAACTTTTCTTTTCTAAAAAATATGTCGAACCTTGATTTTTTGATACATCTTCACAAGAAATCAGTGACACTAAGCACAGACAGAGAAGTTCAAAGCATAATGGGTATTTTACCACATTATAATTAATTTTTACATGTGATAAAATTAATAATGAGTATAACTTTGTGTTCAAATTATTTTGAGTACAGACTCTAAATGATTTGATTAGAAGAACCTCTAAGTATTACTTCCTAAAATAAAACATAACTTTGTGTTATTGATTAAATACTTTATAAAATTAACATATTTATAAAATTATTTATTTTATATAATTATATGTAAAGTTCCCTGCTGTGGTTTCGAGGTAGCATACTGCCTTGTCATGCGGAAGGCTGGGGTTCGATTTCCGGTGAGGACAGGCTCCTTTTTTTGGGGGTTTTTCCAGACCTATAAGACAAATGACAAGAAGGTTAGGGCCCAACTGTCCCCAAAAATTATCTGGCCATCATCATCCTTATCATTATCATCATCATCTTCATCATCCTTCACCGGTGTGGAAGGTAACGGGAAGCTACTACACCTATAATTCCCTAGTAAAGCTGCAAAGCAGTGCATGAAAATGCTATGATTGCAGTGAATGACCTGCCCTCAGGTAGAATTACTATGGATGGATGGATATATTTTTAATATTTCCTTTACAGGACGAGCATCAAAGCAGTCAAGAAAGAAGAACTCTAAGAAGAATGGTAATGTTTTTAATATAATTTATATTACTATATTATTTTTGTAGTTATATTATTATATTAATATATTATACATATTATTATATTAATGTATGTATATTATACACTAGCATGTCCTGTTTCAACAACACAGTTTTAATTAATTGGTAGCATTTGGCATTACTTTGTTTTCTGCTTATTTATTTTTGTTGAATCACTTTAGTTAAATTACATAATCTACCAATTGCTTGGATTCATCATGTAATTCCCTTTGGTACATTGCTTCTAAAACCAATTTACTCCTTAAATATCTAAACTCCTTGATTTTTATATTATCTGACCATCATTTTTAATTTCTTTAATAGCTGAAAACTGTTTATTAATTTTCCTTGCTACATATTTTTAAAAAAATTATCTTCAATTCTGAGTTTTTTAATTCGGAAGACCATTTATTTATTTCTTTCTCTTATTCATTATCTCCCAAACTGCAGTATCATCTGCATATACTAACATTTTAAGAATTGTATTTCTTCCTCTTTAATTAGTTTCCTGTCTTCCTAAAATAGTAGAACCATGTTCTTTGAGACATAATGCAAACTTTTAAGTGTTGAAACTATATATTGGCACATTAGTTTAAATTAGCTAACACAACTGAAGAAAAAAATTCTACCTGATATTGGATTTGAACTCAAGGTCTCCAGCTTTATGCACTGGTACTCTACCATTTAGCTACTCAGACAACTCCAGGAGGAAGCAGACATAATGATGGGGTCATTGCCTGAGTAGCTCAATGGTAGAGCACCACAAATAAAGCAGGAGGTCATGGTTCTAATCCTGGTTCAGGCAGAAATTTTTCTCAATAGTTGTGTTAACTATAGCTTACAGATGACTTCTCTGTGTATATCAATTTCCATTTTATATCTAAATTAGGGAGTGTATTCCATAAAATGAAAATTTAACTGTACAGTACTGCAAGTTTTGATATCACTCTTCTTTTTAAAAATGGATATGGTATTTTTATTTTTAGATGTTCCTTTGGAAAACGGTCGTGGCACTAAACGTAGACGAGAGCTTTCCCGTGATCGGAGAAGTCCAGTACACAGTGAGTGTTTTTGCTCATTATAAATGATTTTTAGATGTGATAGAATTAATAATGAGTAGTCCCACACTGTAGCCGTGTGGTTAAGTCAAGAAGCCTCAGCACAGAGCTACGGGACTTGCGCTTGTTCGAGTCTCCATGGGAAAGAAATTTTCTCGTGGTATTTCAACCAGTACGGGACCGGTGCCCACCAGCATCATGAGGCATTTGGGTAACTACAATAAGTAGCGGCTCCAGGTTGAGAAAATAAGCTATAATGGCTGCGGGACTCAACATGCTGACCACATGTAACCCCTACATTGGCTGGATGATCATCTACCTCTGTGATTGTCACATGTGGATGTGAGGCCAGCAGCTAGCTGGAAGGCTAAAGTCCTTCTAGGACTGTCGTGCCAGGAAGCAAGAAAAATATTATTATTATTATCATCATCATCAACTTCAAGGTATGGGCCTATTGGCCCGTTCCGCTCCCCAGCGCTGTGTATTATTATTATTATTATTATTATTATTATTATTATTATTATTATTATTACTACTACTACTACTACTACTACTACTACTACTACTACTACTACTACTACTCCTACTACTACTACTGCTACTACTACTACTACTACTACTACTACTGGGGCACGCCGTAGCGTAGTGGTTAAGGCACTGAGCTACAAGCCGAAGGGTCGAGGGTTCAAGTCCCATTGAGGTCAGGATTTTTAAACTGACCCAAACCCTCTGGCAGCACTATGGCCCTGGGGTCGACTCAGCCTCTAACTCAAATGAGTACCAGACGCTTGTTCTGGGGTAAAGGCGGCCGTCACGCAGGGCTGACAACCTGCCTGGCATAAAGTGCCGATTGTCTAGAAAATGTGGGAGCCTTAACCTCCTACTACCCCAAGGGCCTCCTGAGGCCTGTTGTGGGATCACTTTACCTTTTTTTACTACTGCTACTACTACTATTACTCCTCTATATAGTACAAATAGTTAGACACTTGCCCATCTACTCTGTGCATCTCAGTGACTACATGTTGTGTTGATGGCAGGTGAATCATAGTCTAAACTTGTGTTTTTTTGTGATATCTCCAACTTTTCCCTTGTAAAAAGCTTCATTCCACAATCAGTGCACAAAGCAGTGGTTCAAATCCTGGTTCAGGCAGACATTTTTCTCGTCAGTTGTGTTAACTATAGCTTATAGATGACTTCTCTGTGTATATTGATTTCCATTTTATATTTAAATTAGGGAGTCTACTCCATAATATGAAAGTTTAAATGTACAGTACTGCAAGCTTTGATATCACTCTTCTTTTTAAAAAAGGATATGGTATTTTTATTTTTAGATGTACCCTTGGAAAACGGTCGTGGCACTAAACGGAGACGAGAGCTTTCCCATGAACTGAGAAGTGTAGTACACAGTGAGTGTTTTACTTATAAATGATTTTTAGATGTGATAGAATTAATAATGAGTAGTCCCACACTGTAGCCGAGTGGCTAAAGACAGGAAACCTTTGGCACAGAGCTACAGACTTGTGCTTGTTCGAGTCTCCATGCGGGAAGAAATTTTCTCATGGTATTTCAACCAGTATGGGATCGATGCCCACCCACCATCACGAGGAATTTGGGTAGTTACAATAAGTAATGACCCCAGGTTGAGAAAACCAGCTATAACAGCTGCGGGACTCAACATGCTGACCACATGTCATGCCTACACTGGCTGGATGATCATCTACCTCTGTGATTGACACATGTGGTTGTGAGGCCAGCATCCGGCAGGTAGGCTAAGGTCCTTCTTGGCATGTCGCACCAAGAAAAAAAGAAAAATTGTTATTATTATTTGTATTATTATTATTATTATTAATATTATATTACTACTACTACTATTACTCCTATATAGTGCAAGTAGTTAGACACTCGCTCATCTACTCTGTGCATCTCAGTGACTACATGTTGTGTTGATGGTGGGTGAAACATAGTCTAAACTTGTATTTTTTTTGGGATATCTCCTGCTTTTTCCTTGTAAAAAGCTTCATTCCACAATCAGTGCACAAAGGTGGAGGTCTTGGTTCGAATCCTGGTCCAGGCAGAAACTTTTCTATTTAGTTGTGTTAATTATTGCATACAGATAGCTTTTCTGTATGTATTAATTTCCATATTATGTTTAAATTAGTGAGTCTACTCCACAATATAAGGATTATAGGTACAATACTGCCAAGTTTTGATAACTTTTCTTTTCTTAAAAATATGTCAAATTTTCATTTTTTGAAACATCTTCAGAAGAAATCAGTAGCACTAAGCATAGACAGAAAAGTTCAAAGCATATTGTGTATTTTTGCACATTACAATTAACTTTTACATGTGATAAAATTAATAACTTTCTGTTCAAATTATTTTGAGTATAGGCTCAAAATGATTCGATTAAAAGAACCTCAAAATATTACTTCCTAAAATAAAACATAACTTTGTGTTATTGTTTAAATATTTTATAAAATTATATATTTTATAAAATTATTAATTTTATAAAATTATATTTTTAAGATCACCGCTGTGGTCTTGAGGTAGCATGCTGCCTTGTCATGGGTTCAATTCCCCTTCGGGACAGGCTCCTAGGTGAGGTTTTATCGTGGATTTCCTCACCTGTAAGACAAATGTCAAGAAACTTAGGGCCCAACGGTCCCCGAAAATCATCCAGCCATCATCATCCTTATCTTATCATCATCAATCATTATTCTTCACCAGTGTGGAAGGCAACGGGAAACTACCACACCTATATTTCCCTAGTAAAGCTGCAAAGCATTTAATGAAAATACTATGATTGCAGTGAAAGACCTGCCCTCAGGCAGAATTATTTTGGAGGTATGGATATATTTTTAATATCTCCTTTACAGGATGCACTTCAAAGCCGTCAACGAAGACAAGCTCTGAGAAGAACAATAATGTTTTAATATAATTTATATTACTATATTTTTGTTGTATTATTATATTAATATATTATACATTATTATATTAATATATGTATATTATACACTAGCATGTCCTGTTTCCACAACACAATTTGTATTAATTGGTAGCATTTGGCACTACTTTGTGTTCTACTTATTTTTTTTTTTTAATTGCTTTAGTTAAATTACATAATCTACCACTTGCTTGGATTCTTTGTGTAATTCCCTTTGGTACATTTCTTCTGGAACCAATTTACTCCTTAAATATCCAAACTCCTTGACTTTTATATTATCTGACGATCATATTTAATTTCTGCTTACTAATTTTCTTTGCTACATATTTTTAAAATTTATCTTCAATTCTAAGTTTATTAATTTGAAGCACCATTCATTTGTTCCTTTCTCTTATTTATTATCTCCCAAACTGCAATTTCATCTGCATTTACCAACAACCTAAGAATTGTATTTCTTCCTCTTTAATTAGTTTCCTGTCTTCCTGAAATTGTAGAACGATGTTCTTTGAGTCATTATGCAAACAATTTTAAGTGTTGAAACTATGTATTACACATTAGTTTAAATTAGCTAACACAACTGATGAAAAAAATTCTGCCTGGGATTGGATTTGAACTCAAGGTCTCCAGCTTTGTGCACTGGTACTCTACAATTAGCTACTCAGACAACTCCAGGAGCAAGCAGACGTTATGATGGGGTCATTGCCTGAGTAGCTCAGTGTTAGAGCACCATGCAAACCTGGAGGTCTTGGTTCAAGTCCTGGTTGAGGCAGAAATTTTTCTCATTTGTTGTGATTACTATAGCTTACAGATGACTTCTCTGTGTATATTAATTTCCATATTATATTTAAATTAGGGAGTCTACTCCATAATATGAAAGTTTAAATGTACAGTACTGCAAGCTTTGATATCATTCTTCTCTTTAAAAAAGGTTATGGTATTTTTATTTTTAGATGTACCCTTGGAAAACGGTCGTGGCACTAAACGGAGACGAGAGCTTTCCCATGAACTGAGAAGTGTAGTACACAGTGAGTGTTTTACTTATAAATGATTTTTAGATGTGATAGAATTAGTAATGAGTAGTCCCACACTGTAGCCGAGTGGCTAAGACAGGAAACCTTTGGCACAGAGCTACGGGACTTGTGCTTGTTCGAGTCTCCATGTGGGAAGAAATTTTCTCATGGTATTTCAACCAGTATGGGATCGATGCCCACCCACCATCACGAGGAATTTGGGTAGTTACAATAAGTAATGGCCCCAGGTTGAGAAGACCAGCTATAACAGCTGCGGGACTCAATATGCTGACCACATGTCATGTCTACACTGGCTGGATGATCATCTACCTCTGTGATTGACACATGTGGTTGTGAGGCTAGCATCCGGCAGGTAGGCTAAGGTCCTTCTTGGCATGTCGCACCAAGAAAAAAGAAAAATTGTTATTATTATTTGTACTATTATTATTATTATTATTATTATTATTATTATTATTATTATTATTATTATTATTATTTTATTATTATTAATATTATATTAATATTATATTACTACTACTACTATTACTCCTATATAGTGCAAGTAGTTGGACACTCGCTCATCTACTCTGTGCATCTCAGTGACTACATGTTGTGTTGATGGTGGGTGAAACATAGTCTAAACTTGTATTTTTTTGGGATATCTCCTGCTTTTTCCTTGTAAAAGCTTCATTCCACAATCAGTGCACAAAAGTGGAGGTCTTGGTTCGAATCCTGGTTCACGCAGAAACTTTTCTATTTAGTTGTGTTAATTATTGCATACAGATAGCTTTTCTGTATGTATTAATTTCCATATTATGTTTAAATTAGGGAGTGTACTCCACAATGTAAGAATTTATAGGTACAATACTGCCAAGTTTTGATAACTTTTCTTTTCTTAAAAATATGTCAAATTTTCATTTTTTGAAACATCTTCAGAAGAAATAATTGACACTAAGCACAGACAGAGAAGTTGAAAGCATAATGGGTATTTTAGCTCATTATAATTAATTTTTATATGTGATAAAATTAATAATGAGTATAACTTTGTGTTCAAATTACTTTGAGTACAGACTCTAAATGATTTGATTAAAAGAACCTCAAAATATTACTTCCTAAAATAAAACAAATTTGTGTTATTGTTTAAATATTTTATAAAATTATATATTTTATAAAATTATTTATTTTATAAAATTATATTTTTTAAGTTCACCGCTGTGGTCTCGAGGTAGCATGCTGCCTTGTCATGGGTTCGATTCCCCTTCGGGACAGGCTCCTAGGTGAGGTTTTATCGTGGATTTCCTCACCTGTAAGACAAATGTCAGGAAACTTAGGGCCCAACGGTCCCCGAAAATCATCCAGCCATCATCATCCTTATCATTATCATCATCATTATTCTTCTACCAATGTGGAAGGCAACGGGAAACTACCACACCTATATTTCCCTAGTAAAGCTGCAAAGCATTGCATGAAAATACTATGATTGCAGTGAAAGACCTGCCCTCAGGCAGAATTACAATGGAGGTATGGATATATTTTTAATATCTCCTTTACAAGATGCACTTCAAAGCCGTCAACGAAGACAAGCTCTGAGAAGAACAATAATGTTTTAATATAATTTATATTACTATATTTTTGTTGTATTATTATATTAATATATTATACATTATTATATTAATATATGTATATTATACACTAGCATGTCCTGTTTCCACAACACAATTTGTATTAATTGGTAGCATTTGGCACTACTTTGTGTTCTACTTATTTTTTTTTTTAATTGCTTTAGTTAAATTACATAATCTACCACTTGCTTGGATTCTTTGTGTAATTCCCTTTGGTACATTTCTTCTGGAACCAATTTACTCCTTAAATATCCAAAGTCCTTGACTTTTATATTATCTGACGATCATATTTAATTTCTGCTTACTAATTTTCTTTGCTACATATTTTTAAAATTTATCTTCAATTCTAAGTTTATTAATTTGAAGCACCATTCATTTGTTCCTTTCTGTTATTTATTATCTCCCAAACTGCAATTTCATCTGCATTTACTAACAACCTAAGATTTGTATTTCTTCCTCTTTAATTAGTTTCCTGTCTTCCTAAAATTGTAGAACGATGTTCTTTGAGTCATTATGCAAACAATTTTAAGTGTTGAAACTATGTATTACACATTAGTTTAAATTAGCTAACACAACTGATGAAAAAAATTCTGCCTGGGATTGGATTTGAACTCAAGGTTTCCAGGTTTGTGCATTGGTACTCAACCATTTAGCTACTCAGATACTCCAGGAGCAAGCAGACGTTATGATGGGGTCATTGCCTGAGTAGCTCAATGTTAGAGCACCATGCATAAACCTGGAGGTCTTGGTTCAAGTCCTGGTTGAGGCAGAAATTTTTCTCATTTGTTGTGATTACTATAGCTTACAGATGACTTCTCGGTGTATATTAATTTCCATATTATATTTAAATTAGGGAGTCTACTTGATAATATGAAAATTTAACTGTATAGTACTGCAAGCTCTGATATCACTTTTCTATTTAAAAATGGATATGGTATTTTTATTTTTAGAAGTCCCCTTGGAAAGAGGCTATGGCACTAATTGGAAACCAGAGCTTTCCCGTGAACATGGAAATCCAGAACACGGTGAGTGTTTTTGCTCATTTTAAATGATTTTTAGATGTGATAGAATTAATAAATGTGTATAACTTATGGTTATCGATTAAAGGGTTTTGTAAAATGATGTATATTTAATTTCTCTTTTACATGCCATAGTTCCAAAGTTCAAGTACAGCAAGCCAAAAAGTGAAATAATATTTGTATGGTAATGTTTTTTAATATAATATATATTACTGTATTATTATTATTGTTATTAATATTGCCTAATATTTCATTTCCTCTGCCTTTCTTATTTGTTGCTGTTAAAATTGGGTTTCCGGAAGATGGCAGCAGCTGCCATGATATCAGATTATTTTTATTATTATTATTATTATTATTATTATTATTATTATTATTATTATTATTATTATTATTATTATTATTATTATTATTATTATTATTATTATTATATCCACCACTGTGGTCTCAAGGTAGCATGCTGCCTTGTAATGCAGCTAGCCCGGGTTCAATTACTGGTCGGGACAGGCTCCTGGGTGAGGTTTTTGGGGTTTTTCCTCACCTTTAAGTCAAATGTCAGGAAGCTTAGGGCCCACTGGTCCCCGAAAATCATCCGGCCATCATCATCATTGTCCGGTGTGGAAAGCAACATGAAGCTACCACACCTGTAATTCCCTAGTAAAGCTGCAAAGCATAGCATGAAAATGCTATGATTGCATGATAGACGTGCCCTTGGGCAGAATTACTATGTATGGATGGGTTATTATTATTATTATTATTATTATTATTATTGTTACTGTTGTTGTTATAGTTATTAGGGTCTAGGGTTCATGTCCCGTTGGGGTCAGGATTTTTAAACTGACCCAAACCCTCTGGCAGCACTATGGCCCTGGGGTCGACTCAGCCTCTAACTGAAATGAGTACCAGACGCTTGTTCTAGGGGTAAAGGCAGCCGTCATGCAGGGCTGACAACCCGGCTGACGTAAAGTGTCGATGTCTAGAAAAGTGGGAGCCTCAACCTCCTACTTATTATTATTATTATTGTTTTTGTTGTTATTGTTATTATTATTATTATTATTATTATTATTATTATGATTATTTTTTTTTAAATGCGGATGAGCCCATGTAGGACTACACAAAGACTTAGAGGCGTTTGCTTTGAGCCCAAATTTCTTTCATTCGTTTGCTAAGAGCTTGTTTCTCTCATCTGTCGAAGTTGTTCCAGTTTTTTTCTTCGGTTTGTCCTTTTGGTCAACTTGCCACTTATTCACCTTAATTCTAAATATATCTGTGTTTGGGATATCTTCTTTAGTAATTCCTGCAAATTTTAAGTCCTTTTTGACTTCATCAATCCACTTCATAGTATCCACTGGAGCTTTACTTATTAATAATAATAATAATACTTTATTTATTCTGGCAGAGTCAAGGCCATAAGGCACTCTCTTCCACTCAACTAGCACAAATACAAATAAATATTCGACAAATATAGATATACACTATACTAATTATTAACAGTTAAAGATGCAATAAATGTAGCAACGTAAATGTCATGTACAAAAAAAATTTTATAGGGTAATAACAGTAATGATACGATAATAATAATAATAATAATAATAATAATAATAATAATAATAATATAAATATGATGCATTATACGGGAAACACCAGTTAATATATATATATATCTTACATTGGATAATAATGAAGTCGAGTTCAGAGCAAATATAAATTTAGATTTCTTTTAAAAGATGCCAATGTCCGGCAGCCCCTTATTTCTTGTGGTAGGGAATTCCAGTTGCGAGAAGTGGAGATGGTATATGACATGGAGTGGTGTGATGTCCTATGTGCGGTATATTAAGTAAGAGACTATGTTGTGATTTTGTGTTTAAGTTATGGTTGGAGGATAGATACTGGAAATGGGATGATAAATAATTGGGAATCGAGGTATGTAGGATCTTAAATAGGAGAATTAGACAGTGCGATTTTGTTCTCTCTTTTAAATGTAGCCATGACAATTCGTGGAATAATGGAGAAATGTGATCGTATTTTCGAACATTAAATATGAATCTGATACACATATTATGGACATGCTGCAGTTTGTCCGACAAATCGTCACTTACGTCAGTTAGTAGAATGTCACAGTAGTCAAAATGCGGCATCACTAAAGTTTGGATTAAAATTCTTTTAAGAGTTGTAGGAAGAATTCCATGATCTGCTTTGTAAGCCTATTTGAGTTCATTCGTTTAATATGGCCATAAAATTTTAACCTTCATTTTCTGATATATCTCTCTGAATGTCTGTATATATTTTTATTTCCTTTTTACTTCTGATTCTAAATGCTTCATCCATGACTTGTGGACCTAAACTTTTCTTATATTTTGCATTCTTTTTTCACTATATTTTCAATATCTTCTTTCTGCTCAAATTAATGTTTCTGCTCCATAGAGGCACTCTATTACTTACTCACTGGCACTATCGAACCCGAAGGTTCATGGCCGCGCGGACATAAGCTCTCCATACATCCCTATCCTGAGCTAATGCTTTCCAATCATTCCCTGTATAATCCACTTCCCTCAAATCATAGTTAATGTTGTTCTCCCACCTCATTCTTGGCCTACCAACTGGGCGTTTTCCCTCTGGCTTTCCTACAAGAAGCTTCCATGCACGTCTTTCATTCCCCATACGTGCAACATGTCCTGCCCATCGCAGTCTACGAGACTTAACTGTTCTTATTATATCTGGCTTCCTATAAAGACCATGTAGTTCATTGTTATGAAGTCTTCTCCATTCACCTGTCTGTTCATCTCTCTTTGGTCCAAAAATTTTCCTAAGAACTTATTCTCAAATACTTGTAATCTCCTTTCCTCCCTTAAAGTAAGAGTCCATGTTTCGCACCCATATAATATAACTGGTAGAATAATAGTTTTATATATTTTCAGCTTAACGTTTTTTGAAAGGGAGTTGGGACATCAAAAGTCTCTGCAATGCATAATAGCATGCATTTCTAGAATTGAGCCTATGTTTAATTTCTTTGTGCATCTCATTCCTATTTGTGATTATTGTTCCTAGGTATTGAATTCAGCCACTTCCTCAAAATTTCCCTCATTTGTCATTAGCTTTCCATTTCCATTATATACTGAATTTCTACGTGTGACCATATATTTAGTTTTAGTGATATTTACTTCCAGTCCTAATTTCTTAGTGTTACTCAATAGTGTGTGCGTGTTGGCCTTTAGTATCTCCTCGCTATCGGCCAGTAGTACTACATCATCAGCATTAAACTAACAGCTTATTAATACCATTCAGTTGTAAGCCTTCCTCATTCTCTAAAGATTTAATGGCATTCTCTAGTACAAAATAAATAGTAGAGGAGATAGTGCATCTCCTTGCTTCAACCCATTCTGGATTTCAAAAGTGTCTGAAAACTGTTTGCCTACACGCACCCAACTCTTTGAGCCATTTAGACACATTCGTATAAGTCTAACCAACGTTTTAGGAATTCCGAACTCCAGCAGGATACTATATAACTTCTCGCTCTTAATTGAATCATATGCTTTTTTGAAGTCTACATATAGTTGATGTACAGTACCATTATATTCCCATTTCTTCTCTAAAATCTGTCTTATACTGAAAATCTGATCTGTTGTAGACTGTTTCTTCTAAATGCACATTGATGATCCCTAGAATGTCATCAATATAGGGAGTAAGTCTGCTTAATAAAATATTTGTTAGAATTTGTACGAAGTTGAAAGTAATGAGATGCCCTGTAGTTGTTGCAATCAGTTTTATCTCCTTTCTTATAAATTGGTATGATAATTGATTCCTTCCATTCATCTGGAAGAGCTTCTTTTTCCCAAATCATACTAAGCAACCAGCGTATCTTGTCCATCAATTTTTCTCCCCCTGATTTTATCAGTTCTGCTGGGATCTCATCTGAACCAGATGCTTTATACATCTTCAATTTTTCAATCGCCATTCAGCCTCTAATGCACTTGGCTCTGCGACTAGCATTTCTGCCGTCTGTAACTTATCCTCCTCAATGTCCTGTTCTGTATGTACATTTAATAGCTGATTAAAGTAACCTTTCCATAGAGGCACTCTATTATTATTATTATTATTATTATTATTATTATTATTATTATATTATTATATTATGTTATTATTATTGTTTTGTGTTATTGTTATCATTATTGTTATATTTATTGCTATTGTTATTATTGTTGTTATTACTATTATTACTATTACTATTATTACTATTATTATTATTATTATTATTATTGTTATTATTATTATATTATGTATTATATTATTATTATTATTATTATATTATTATTATTATTATTATTATTATTATTATATTACTACTACTATTACTCCTCTAAAAAGTGCAAGTAATTAGACACTCGCCTCATCTACTCTGTGCATCTCAGTGACTACATGTTGTGTTGATGGTGTGTGAAACATAGTCTAAACTTGTATTTTTTTTTGGGATATCTCCTGCTTTTTCCTTGTAAAAAAGCTTCATTCCACAATCAGTGCACAAAGGTGGAGGTCTTGGTTCGAATCCTGGTCCAGGCAGAAACTTTTCTATTTAGTTGTGTTAAATATTGCATACAGATAGCTTTTCTGTATGTATTAATTTCCATATTATGTTTAAAATTAGGGAGTCTACTCCACAATATAAGAATTTATAGGTACAATACTGCCAAGTTTTGATAACTTTTCTTTTCTTAAAAGTATGTCAAATTTTCATTTTTTGAAAACTGTTCAGAAGAAATAATTGACACTAAGCACAGACAGAGAAGTTGAAAGCATAATGGGTATTTTAGCTCATTATAATTAATTTTACATGTGATAAAATTAATAATGAGTATAACTTTGTGTTCAATTATTTTCAGTACAGACGCTAAATGATTTGATTAAAAGAACCTCAAAATATTACTTCCTAAAATAAAACATAAATTTGTGTTACTGTTTAAATATTTTATAAAATTATACATTTTATAAAATTATTTATTTATAAAATTATATTTTTTAAGTTCACCGCTGTGGTCTCGAGGTAGCATGCTGCCTTGTCATGGGTTCGATTCCCCTTCGGGACAGGCTCCTAGGTGAGGTTTTTTCGTGGATTTCCTCACCTGTAAGACAAATGTCAGGAAACTTAGGGCCCAACGGTCCCCGAAAATCATCCAGCCATCATCATCCTTATCATTATCATCATCATTATTCTTCACCAGTGTGGAAGGCACTGGGAAACTACCACACCTATATTTCCCTAGTAAAGCTGCAAAGCATTGCATGAAAATACTATGATTGCAGTGAAAGACCTGCCCTCAGGCAGAATTACTATGGAGGTATGGATATATTTTTAATATCTCCTTTACAGGATGCACTTCAAAGCCGTCAACGAAGTCAAGCTCTGAGAAGAAACAATAATGTTTTAATATAATTATATTATTATATTTTGTTTGTATTATTATATTAATATATTATACATATTTATTATATTATTATATTAATAAAGTGTATATTACACACATAGCATGTCCTGTTTCCACAACACAATTTGTATTAATTGGTAGCATTTGGCACTACTTTGTTGTTCTACTTATTTTTTTTTTTAATTGCTTTAGTTAAATTAATAATCTACCACTTGCTTGGATTCTTTGTGTAATTCCCTTTGGTACATTTCTTCTGGAACCAATTTACTCCTTAAATATCCGAACTCCTTGACTTTATATTATCTGACGATCATATTTAATTTCTGCTTACTAATTTTCTTTGCTACATATTTTAAAAATTTATCTTCAATTCTGAGTTTTTTAATTTGAAGCACCATTCATTTGTTCCTTTCTCTTATTTATTATCTCCCAAACTGCAATTTCATCTGCATTACTAACACCTAAGAATTGTATTTCTTCCTCTTTAATTAGTTTCCTGTCTCCTAAATTGTAGAACGATGTTCTTTGAGTCATTATGCAAACAATTTTAATGTTGAAACTATGTATTACACATTAGTTTAAATTAGCTAACACAACTGATGAAAAAAATTCTGCCTGGGATTGGATTTGAACTCAAGGTCTCCAGCTTTGTGCACTGGTACTCTACCATTTAGCTACTCAGACAACTCCAGGAGCAAGCAGAAGTTATGATGGGGTCATTGCCTGAGTAGCTCAATGTTAGAGCACCATGCATAAAACCTGGAGGTCTTGGTTCAAGTCCTGGTTGAGACAGAAATTTTTCTCATTTGTTGTGATTACTATAGCTTACAGATGGACTTCTCGGTGTATATTAATTTCCATATTATATTTAAATTAGGGAGTGTACTCGATAATATGAAAATTTAACTGTATAGTACTGCAAGCTCTGATATCACTTTTCTTTTTAAAATGGATTGGTTTTTTAATTTTTAGAAGTCCCCTTGGAAAGAGGCTATGGCACTAATTGGAGACCAGAGCTTTCCCGTGGAACATGGAAATCAGAACACGGTGAGTGTTTTTGTCATTTTAAATGATTTTTAGATGTGATAGAATTAATAATGGTTATCGATTAAAAGGGTTTTGTAAAATGATGTATATTTAATTTCTCTTTTACATGCCATAGTTCCAAAAGTTCAAGTACAGCCCAAAAAGTGAAATAATATTTGTATGGTAATGTTTTTTAATATAATTTATATACTGTATTATTGTTATTGTTATTATTATTAACTAATGTTTCATTTCCTCTGCCTTTCTTATTTGTTGCTGTTAAAATTGGGTTTCCGGAAACGGCAGCAGCTGCCATGATATCAGATTATTTTTATTACTATTATTATTATTATTATTATTTTAATAATAAATAATATCCACCACTGTGGTCTCAAGGTAGCATGCTGCCTTGTAATGCAGCGAGCCCGTGTTCAATTACTGGTCGGGACAGGCTCCTGGGTGAGGATTTTTGGGGTTTTTCCTCACCTTTAGGTCAAATGTCAAGGAAGCTTAGGGCCCACTGGTCCCCGAAAATCATCCGGCCATCATCATCATTCTCCGGTGTGGAAAGCAACATGAAGCACCACACCTGTAATTCCCTAGTAAAGCTGCAAAGCATAGCATGAAAAGCTATGATTGCATGATAGACGTGCCCTCGGGCAGAATTACTATCTATGGATGGGTTATTATTATTATTATTGTTACTGTTGTTGTTATTGTTATTAGGGTCGAGGGTTCATGTCCTGTTGGGGTTAGGATTTTAAAACTGACTCAAACCCTCTGGCAGCACTATGGCCCTGGGGTCGACTCAGCCTCTAACAGAAATGAGTACCAGATGCTTGTTCTGGGGGTAAAGACAGATGTCACGCAAGGGCTGACATCCCGGCTGATGTAAAGTGCGATTGTCTAGAAAAAGTGGGAGCCTTATCTCCTACTTATTTTTATTATTATTATTATTATTATTATTGTTTTTGTTGTTATTGTTATTATTATTATGATTATTTTTTTTAAATGCGGATGAGCCCATGTAGGACTACACAAAGCACTTAGAATCGT
>JASPKZ010003000.1:0-61946 GCA_030220185.1 Diploptera punctata | reverse complement strand
CAATTTCTTTCCCATGGGGACTCGAAACTCCACAAAGAACTTAGATATGCACCAAGGCACTATGCCTTAAACTTCTCGGCTACGGGCGGGACACAATTTCATCAAACTTAATGTTTTTTTTGTCCAATTCACAGAGTTGTTTTGTGATATTTTTACATGTTTTCCTGGCATGACGGAATTGTAACAACTTCTGATGTTGGCACGCCCGGAAGGCGAAATTATGTTATCCCAATTATATGATTTCTGATAAATGATAATGGATTACCTGGAAGTCCTTGTGATCTGACCAGTATCGAGCTCTGGACTTCAGAACCTCTGACCATAAGGCTTGTGAAGGGATCATCGAAGTTAATATATGGAATTCTGTACGAAATGTAGATGGTTAAAAAAGTAAAAGCAAAGTAGGCCTATGTAAAACGGTTATTTTCCAGTTATATTACATGGATTCGAACATATTACAAGTATTTGATCATATTTAGAGGAAATTGTTTTGGTCCGAAAATATAAGAACAGACAGGCGAATGGAAGTGATTTTCATAACAATGAGGTACAGTACATGATCTTTATAGGAAACCAATTGAAAAAAAAAAGTCTCAAATACTGAAATGAGCAGGACATGGGGAATGAAGGAAAGGCATCAAAACTTATTGTAGGAAAACTAGAGAGAATGGGCCCATACATAGATAAAAAAAGAGATGAGATAATAAAATTAACCAACCTAAATTAAGATGGGAGGATGGTATAATTCAAGACATTAAAACTTTAAAAATAAAAAACTGGAGGAATGAAGCGCAGAACAGGGAAGTCTGGCATAGGTTTCTGAAGGCGGCCAAGGCCCACATGGGGCTGTCGAGCCAATTATGATGATGATAATTTTAGGTAAGTGTATTATACAGATAAAGACTGGAAAACAGGACAAGGATTTAAGGAGAGCGTATGTTCGCCCGGCCATGGACCTCTGGGTTCATTAATGATAGTGAGTTAGTTAATTAGATCATTAACTTACACTAATTCCAAGCTAAGTTCCAGTTGTACTCTAAACAAATTTGCATAAGTTATTACCTCGCAGACTCCCTCTATTGGAGTAACCGTGGTGCTATTTTTACCCGCCATATGACTGAATTGTGTATGGAACTGTCATCGAGAGAAACATTGTTCTTTGGCAACATCGTATTTTACGGGAAATAAAACTGAATTCAAGGAAATCTGGTACCAATAAATAGGAACTTCTTCCATTTCATATTTATTCATGACAAAAAAAAAATATATATATGGTCCTACCTATCAGATGTTTACACCTTTTTCCACGAATATTTAAAACAATAAAAATTGTACCTGTGATGTCTGTCGTCCTCAACAAATAAAAGATTGATTAAAATATTCATCTAGGTTTTTCGGAACTAGTTCCATTTTCAAAGATGTTCTGGTAGGTAAAAAGTTTTTTAAAAGTATTTTCCATGAAGTCGATAGATATAATTTATTTGCAATTCCATTACGAGCAAAATATATACTCCATACTGACTAACTCACTGGCACTATCGAACCCGTAGGTTCATGGCCATGCGGATATAAGCTCTCCATACATCTCTATCCTGAGCTAATGTTTTCCAATCATTCCCTATATAATCTACTTCCCTCAAATCATTCTTTCTCCCATCTCATTCTTGGTCTTCCAACTGGGCGTTTTCCTATACTGACACACCTGTAAATTCTGCTGTTATTTTCACCACATTCTCAATGGATAATGTGGGATATTTTCCCTAAAGTAATAACTTAAGTCCTTGCAGATTGTACCCGCTAGTCCTCATTAATTGTCTTGACTTCCCCAACTCACTTTTTCAAATACATTTTTTTTTTTTTGGACCTTCTGTAATAATTGTTTGAAGACATTCAAAATAATTTGTTTCTCTCCTTTTTTTTAATGGTTTCCTTTCCTACATTAAGAAATTCTACAGAAAGCGGCCATTTTGAAATAATTGAAATCTCAAAGTATACTGCATTGCGCGTGCAAAAAAAAACTTATTTATTGTATTAAAATTGTAATTGAGATGAGATTTTTAAGAAATATAGCAGGATATACTCTGCTAGATAAGAAAAGGAATGAAGATGTAAGAAAGGAACTAAATATTTTCAAATTTACAGACCGAATAATTAAATATAGGAACGACTGGAAAGAACATATTGATAGAATGCCAGAAGAAAGATTTCCAAAATTATTGCTAAATTATAAACCGCACGGAAGGAGAAATGTTGGACGCCCACACAGAAGATGGTCTGAACAATTTTAACAACAATTCTAGCTTTCATGGAACCGGAACGAGCCAACAGGCTTAATCCCTGGATGATGGTGAAAATTGTAATTATATATTTAAGAATCTCCCAAATAACTTATATAGACATGTGCTAGATAATATTTATTTGTATTATTTATAATTTATCTACACAAAAAACAAAAATTATGGCATTTCAAGGTGTAGATCCTGTCAGAAGTAAATTGTACTGGACAATAAAATTTTGGAGCAGGTGAATAATTTTACATATCTAGGATGCAATATCTCATATGAAGAAGAAAAGGATGTGTAAATGCAAAAATATCTAAATTTTTAAGAATTTTAGGGTTAATAAATTTATCTTCAAGCCACAGTTATTCCAAAAGCATTCAAGACTAAAAGTGTATAAAACAAAGGCTCTTCCAACTCTTTTGTATGGTAGCGAAGTATGGACGTTGAAACAGAAGGATATACAGAGACTTAGATCTGCTGAAATGAGATATGTTCGGAGGACTGCAGGATACACACTACTAGATCACAAAAAAAATGAAGACATCTTAGAAGAATTATACATGGAATCTTTAGAAAACAAAATATCTGATTATAAGTCAAGATGGATGCAACATGTTCATCGAATGGAAAATCACAGAATACCCAAACAAATGTTAAGATATCAACCTGCAGGAAGAAGATGACCAGGACGTCCACTCAAAAGACTTTTGGATAGTCTTTCTCTTGAGGCCGAAACAGGTCAACAAATGGCCTAAATTCGTGAATGTACTATGATGATGATTATTATTTATAATTTCTTTGTTTAGAGTGTTAAGAGAGCGAATTACATTTTCTTACACACTTAAAGGTGAAATCTTTATGCGACCAAGGAAAGGCAACTTATACATCTGGTTTGTTTACATTACAACTGGAACATGTCGGAACTGGTCGTGGCCTTCAGCAATAAATTCTGTTATTGTTTACAGCAACGTAAAAGTGGATATGCTGTAAAACCTACGTTCAATGTGACAGAATGTTGAAGAAAGTACAGAACTGCTTTCCTTAATTTAGGGAAGAAGAAGAACTTGTTTGTACTTGAGGGAAAAGAAAGATTGGGGGGAGGAGTTTGGATAGAAATAAGAAACACAAGCCCTCGAGGCATGTTCTTGAAGAACCCCTTGTCTACTTATTATCTAGGAAGCTTGTCAGGACACTTGGCCACTGTTGAGAAACTCTGAAGGTTTTGGGTATATGACAGGAGGCCTTGGATCTCGGCGCCAATTTAAAACCAAGAGACTGAATTCTGTCTCCTCTTCGTCTTATACCTACAAAAAAAAATATTTCTCATTTCAGTATTTTTTAATCAAAACACATGACATGTTTGTATTCTGATTTCTATAATTAGAGCAATGAACTCATTTGCCAGTCATGACAGAGAATGTCTATCATTATCACTATTTAAATACAAATTGATTGATTTATTCAAGTCTGCATAATGAAAAAGCTACGTGCGTAACCTTTATTAATCAGCATTTTGAACATATACATAAAACATAATTTAACTCATTGGCACTATCGAACCCGTAGGTTCATGCTGCGCGGACATAAACTCTCCACACTTGCCTATTCTCAGCTAATGTTTTCCAATCATCCCCTGTATAATCTACTTCCCACAAATCATGGTTAATGTTATTCTCCCATCTCATTCTTGGTCTACCAACTGGGTGTTTTCCCTCTTGTTTTCCTTTTCTTACAAGAAGCTTCCATGCACCTCTTTCGTTCCCTATTCGTGCCACGTGTCCTGCCGATCGCAGCCTACGAGACGTAACTATTCTCATTATATCTGGCTTCCTGTAAAGACCATGTAGTTGAATGTTATGTAGTCTTCTCCATTCACCTGTCTGTTCATCTCTCTTTGGTCCAAAAAATGTTCCTTAGTACTTTATTCTCAAATACTCATTATTTCCTTTCCTCCCTTAAAGTAAGAGTCCATGTTTCACATCCTTATACTATAACTGGGAGAATAACTGTTTTATATATTTTCGATTTAAGGTTTTTTTTAAGAGAAGTTGGGACGAAAATAGTCCTTGTAATGCATAATAATATATTTCCAGATTTGAGCCTATGTTTAATTTTTCTGTGCATCTCATTTCTATTTGTAATTATTGTTTTTAGGTATATCAGTTCAGCAAGTTTTCATAATTTCCCTCATTTGCCATTATTTTTATTTATATACAGAATTTTAATGTTTACACATCTTTCTGTGCCTAAAGTTTTGTTTTTCTTCTCCACTCGTCTCTCTCTATCCAATCCATGTCCTCCAGTCCTCTTGCTCTCATTCCAGTTCTTATTTCCTGCATCCACGAGTTTCGAGGTCTTCCTCTCCTCATTCTTCCAGGGGGACACCATTCCAATGTTTTCCTGGGTAATCTTTCTTCTTGCATTCGTCGTACGTGCCCATACCAATTTAATTGCTTATACCGTATATAATCTACTATTGAATAACCAATATTCATTATTTCTCTTATGACAGTATTTCTTATTTTGTCTAATTTTGAACATCTTGCTGCTCTTCTCAAGAAATCCATTTCCATCGACATAAGTTTTTGTTCTAAGTTCATTTGCTATTAACTATCAATTTAAATTATATAATGTATTTCTATGTGTAACTATATATTTAGTTTTATATATTTTTAGGCAATTGGATATTATAATTCAAAACTGATGTAGATACCAAAATACAAACATATAATAAAATTAATTGAACCGTAAAAAGCCACTTTGAGAAACACATGAATTCTTTTACAATATTACGAATTCACAATATAACAGCAAAAGCAGTATTAAAATTTGCAGTGAAATATGGGTACTGAGAAATAAGGATAACCAAAGATTGCAAGCAGCACAAATTAAATATCTCAGACATATAGACACTAATAGGAGTAACACGTATGGATCGTATAAGAAATTAATCTATCAGGCAAAAATTTAAAGCAATAAATATAGTGCAGGAAATTAAAGAATACCAACAAAATGGCTACAGCATGTAAGAAGAATGACCAAGGACAGAATCCCTTGGCAGGCTTTAAACAACAAACCGAGGGGAAAACGGGACATCGGGCGGTTATTGACAAGAGGGAGACTACAGACACATCTGGAGGAAACAGGAACAGGTTAATAAAAAAACCTAAACCTTAACTGTGCATTATTATGATGTTGATAATGATTATATATTTCTATTATAGAGTACAGAATTCAGCATACCTATGGTTCTTCTGCCGCCAGTTATTCTTTCAATTCCTACACTTTTACCCTCCCTTTTTTAAAATCTAAAATCAGACATAAATAATTTTATAATTATTTAGTCTACTGCAACTCTTGCTTTATTATTATTATTATTATTATTATTATTATTATTATTATTATTATTATTATTATTATTATTATTATTATTATTTTTTTATTTTTTTTTGTAAGCCCATGTTTCCCTTTACAGAGATTTAGGCGCTCTCCCCCTGCAGGGAAGAATTTGAACCATATTAATTTAGTTACACTTGTTTTCGTATAGATGTCATTTTGTGTGGCCCGTGGTCAGCGTTCCGCCTCATACTGACATCTAGGAAACCAAGGTAGTACTAGAACGGGAAAATTCGGTAAATTTTGCTTAGAGGCCTTTTCATTCAGGCTTAAGGATTTTTTACGAGCCAGAAAATCTTCAGACTCGGGACCCACGGCTTAAAGTCCCTCCCGGAGGACTTGCTCCTTGGATTTTTCCGCCCTAAAAAAATCGATCGACCCCGGCCGGGTTTGAACCCGCGACCCTCGGGACCAGAGGCAAGGAGCATAACCACTGGTCCACCGCGGCCGATTGTTATTATTATTATTTTATTATTATTATTATTATTATTATTATTATTATTATTATTATTATTATTATTATTATTATTATTATTATTTTAAAATTTTGTTTCAGGATTGTTTCTGTTACATACACAGAACAACCAAAATATACAAAATTTTTTCTTCCACACTTCTCGGGCTTGTGTGTCTGCTTCTGTCATATTTCTCTTCTTCATGTTGTCTTGAATTCCCTTTATCCACATTGGCCTACCGCGTTTCCCTTTTCCAGGAGGTATCCATTTCAATACTTCTTTGTTTGTGTGTCCCTTCTTCTCATTATATGTCCATACCATCTTAGTTGGATTTCTTCAATCTCTTGTACAATATCCTTTTCTACATTCAACATTTATCTTATTGTATTACTTTTTATTTTGCCCAATTTTGATATTCTTGCCGATCGTCTTAAAAAGTATATTATTATTATTATTATTATTATTATTATTATTATTATTATTATTATTATTATTATTATTATTTGCCAGAATACATGCTGCTGAAATGAAATTCCTCAGATCAATAGCAGGATATCAAAGAACTGACAAAAAAACACAATACAGAAATAAGACAACTAACAGTAGAGGAACTAAACACAACAATAGTGAAATACAGAACAAACTGGAAAGAATACTTAGCAAGGATGACTGAGAATAGAATACCAAAAGCAGCACACTATTCACCACGTGGAAGAAGAATTTCGGGAAGACCAAAGAAAATATGGAAATAGCAGCAATTTGGAGCCGGAACAGGCTAGTAAATAAGCCTTAACCGTGATGAAGATTGTTATTATTATTATTATTATTATTATTAAAAGAGGGAGACCAAAGTTAACATGGAAGGAAAACATGAAGAAGTAAGGCGAGCAAGAGGGTTAAGCATTGAAGATGCCCAAGATCGTAGGTTTTGGAGGTTTGGCACGGAAAAACGGCAGCAGCTGTAAAAACACGAAGATAGGTTATTATTATTATTATTATTATTATTATTATTATTATTTCAATAAATATGTAAGAATGCTGTTGAAAATTTGTGAGAATGTTGTATGATGGTTTACGAGTTCATGAATCACTCACAGAGGTCAGGACTGGGAAATTAATCAGAGAAGTTAATTAGTAACAACTTTTATTATTATAATGCAGTTAGATAAGAGAAGGAACTGAGCTATTCTAATACAAATAACTGTCATCTTGTTCAGATAAGACGCTCTAAACATGTCAGAGGAGAGGGCGAAGTTCACGCTGGGCGTGATAACCAAAACTAATATCTTAACGCTACGTTCTCCACTAAATAACAAAGATAATGTTTACCACTTCATTTCTCCCATTTTCGTCATCAAACACATCAAATAGCTTTTTTTTAATTAAATTAAACAACATGCATCATTACGATAACGTAACACGACATGCTTTATTTGCATTAACATTTTAAATAGGCTATACTAAGTCCACCGCTGTGGTCTCGAGGTAGCGGGCCCGGGTTCGATCCCCGGTCGGGGCAGATTTTCTGGATGAGGTTTCTATCGGGGTTTTTCCTCACCTGTAAGACAAATATCAGGAAAACTTTAAGGCCCAAACGGTCCCCGAAATCATATGGCCATCATCATCCTTATCATCATCATCATCATCACCATCACCATCCTTCACCGGTGTGGAAAGCAACGGGAAGCTACTACACTTACAATTCCCTAGTAAAACTGCAAAGCATAGCATGAAAATGCTATGATTGCAGTGAAGGACCTGTCTTCGGGCAGAATTACTATGGATGGATACTAAGTAACTCCCTATCGAACCCGGTGTTTGAAGACTGAGCAGACATCCTTATCCTGAGCTATTAGCCTCCCTTAATGTAACAACATGCTTTACTTACTTACTCACTGGCACTATCGAACCCGTAGGTTCATGGCCGCACGGACATAAGCTCTCCATACATTCCTATCCTGAGCTAATGCTTTCCAATCATTCCCTGTATAATCTACTTCCCTCAAATCATAGTTAATATTGTTCTCCCACCTCATTCTTGGTCTACCAACTGGGCGTTTTCCTTCTGGCTTTCCTAAAAGAAGTTTCCATGCACGTCTTTCATTCCCCATACGTGCAATATGTCCTGCCCATCGCAGTCTACGGGACTTAACTGTTCTTATTATATCTGGCTTCCTATAAAGACCATGTAGTTCATTGTTATGTAGTCTTCTCCATTCACCTGTCTGTTCATCTCTCTTTGGTCCAAAAATTTTCCTAAGAACTTTATTCTCAAATACTCGTAATCTCCTTTCCTCCCTTAAAGTAAGAGTCCATGTTTCACACCCATATAATATAACTGGTAGAATAATAGTTTTATATATTTTCAGCTTAATGTTTTTTGAAAGGAGTTGGGACATCAAAAGTCTCTGCAATGCATAATAGCATGCATTTCCAGAATTGAGCCTATGTTTAATTTCTTTGTGCATCTCATTCCTATTTGTGATTATTGTTCCTAGGTATTTGAATTCAGCCAATTCCTCAAAATTTCCCTCATTTGTCATTAGCTGTCCATTTCCATTATATAATGTATTTCTACGTGTGACCATATATTTAGTTTTACTGATATTTACTTCCAGTCCTAATTTCTTAGTGTTACTCAATAGTGTGTGCGTGTTGGCCTTTAGTATCTCCTCGCTATCGGCCAGTAGTACTACATCATCAGCATAAACTAACAGCTTATTAATACCATTCAGTTGTAAGCCTTCCTCATTCTCTAAAGATTTAATGGCATGCTCTAGTACAAAATTAAATAGTAGAGGAGATAGTGCATCTCCTTGCTTCAACCCATTCTGGATTTCAAAAGTGTCTGAAAACTGTTTGCCTACACGCACCCTACTCGTTGAGCCATTTAGACACATTCGTATAAGTCTAACTAACTTTTTAGGAATTCCGAACTCCAGCAGGATACTATATAACTTCTCCCTCTTAATTGAATCATATGCTTTTTTGAAGTCTACATATAGTTGATGTACAGTACCAATATATTCCCATTTATTTTCTAAAATCTGTCTTATACTAAAAATCTGATCTGTTGTAGACCTGTTTCTTCTAAATGCACATTGATGATCTCCTAGAATGTCATCAATATAGGGAGTAAGTCTGCTTACTAATATATTTGTTAGAATTTTGTACGAAGTTGAAAGTAATGAGATGCCCCTATAGTTGTTGCAATCAGTTTTATCTCCTTTCTTATAAATTGGTACGATAATTGATTCCTTCCATTCATCTGGAAGAGCTTCTTTTTCCCAAATCATACTAAGCAACCAGCATATCTTGTCCATCAATTTTTCTCCCCCTGATTTTATCAGTTCTGCTGGGATCTCATCTGAACCTGATGCTTTATACATCTTCAATTTTTCAATTGCCATTTCAACCTCTAATGCACTTGGCTCTGCGACTAGCATTTCTGCTGTCTGTAACTTATCCTCCTCAATGTCCTGTTCTGTATGTACATTTAATAGCTGATTAAAATAACTTTTCCATCTATTTAATATACTCTTGGAATCTGCAATCATATCCCCATTTTCATTCCGAATTATGTTTGTTCTAACCTGAAACCCTTTCTTCTCTATACTAATTCCTTGATATAAAACAACATGCTTTATTTGCATTAACTATTTAAATAGGCCTTACTAACTTACTAGCATTATAGAACGCGGAGTTTCAAGGCCGAGCAGACATCTCTATCCTTGAGCTAATGTTTTCCAATCATTATCTTCCCTCAAATCATGGTTAATGTTATTCTCCCACCTCATTCTTGGCCTTCCTACTGAGCGCTTTCACTGGTTTTTATACAAGAAGTTTCCATCCTCCTCTTTCATTCCCCATTCGTGCCATATGTCCTGCCCATTGTAGTTCACGAGCCCAACTGGTTTTATTGCGTATCTCCATATCTATCTATCTATCTATCTATCTATCTATCTATCTATCTATCTATCTGTCTGTCTGTCTGTCTGTCTGTCTCGTCTGTCTGTCTGTCTGTCTGTCTGTCTGTCTGTCTGTCTGTCTGTCTGTCTGTCTGTCTGTCTGTCTGTCTGTCTGTCTATCATTGTTGAGCCATAGACTCTCCTTTTTTAGGAGTTACTAGACCAAGTTAATTTTTGGTTATCTTATGAGCTCATATATGTCATGAATGGCATGCGATCAACACAACGACTCAATGAAACATGTAACAGGCAACTAATGTATTTTAGGAGGTTTATGTCGGTAAATTTTGCTTAGAGGTATTTTTATTTAGGCTTAAGGATCTTTTACTTGTCTGAAAATCTTCAGATTCAGGACCCACGGTTTAATGTCGCTCCCGGAGGAGGGATATTTCCGTCTTATTGCATCTAGTTTCACATAAAGATAATGTAATACACTGTTATATCGATGGTGGGCAGTGAGAACCTCTTAACTCCTTTTGGTAAATTTTACAGGAGAAACAAATAACCGTTTTGAATAATTATAAAAATTGATAATATAATAAAATGAATGGGGTAATACGAAGACATTTCGGTAAACAGATGAGGACAGAGACAAAACTAAGATTACATAACATCACATCAAAAGCTGCCTTAAAATATGGAAGTGAAATTTGGATTTTAAATAAAAGAAACTCTCATAAACTTCAAGTAAGCCAAATGCACTTCTTACGATCATTGTTAGGAGTTAATAGACTGGATCACCAAAGGAACACTACTATCAGAGGAAAACTTGGAGTAACAAGTTTAAATGAAGATATACAAAGATACCAACAAGAATGGAAAAATCATCTGAGAAGAATGGCAAGAAATAGACTTCCAAAATTGGCATTCCAATGTACCCCAACTGGACATAGGGACCAAGGAAGACCAAAACATCGGTGGAAAGATCAAGACCATCTTCGCTAGGTTTACTGTACAGGCCACATGGCCTAAAACGAATTTGTTCATGATGATAAAATTTGATAAGCAATTGTTCCCACACACTTTACTACAGAATACAAGTGAAGTTATTAATAAATTTGAAGTCCGTGTTCTCAACAGGTTATGCATCACATATTTCTGTGCTGGCTACTGCAGTTATGTGGATTTCAATGACTGATGGAGTTACGAGGTTTTCATTGCCTACCATCGATATAGTTTTCCTCATTCACCTGTCTGTTCTCCTTTCTTTGGTCTAAAATTTTTCCTAATAACTACGTATATTCTCAAACGTTTCTCCTCCCAAAAAATAACAGTCCATGTTTTGCATCCATGTAATATAATTGCAATAATATAAATTTTCAGTTTAAAGTTTTATTTTTATTTTTAAGAGATGTTGGGTTGAAAAACATCCCTATAATGCGTAATAGCTAAACATGTTGTTGTTTTCAAATGCTGGGCCTTGGCAACGAAGCCATTAGCGTTCTTGCTCCCCAATATTTCTCTATGGTGGATCCAACAGTTAATACTTCACAGGTTTGTAGATGTTCTTCGTTCATTTCTTCATAGCTAAACATGGAATCTTCAAACCTAAGAAGTTAACTATGCTGTTTACCTTATAAATCATGTTGTTCTCAAAAAGGAGAGAGGGAGAAAGAAGTCTGCAGAACTTGCTATATCTGAATCAAAACATTACATAGTAGGTATAGTTAGGTGAATGAAACAAATAAAGGAATCGCCAATCCAGTGAACATGGCTGCTTTCAAAGTTTGAAGCTAAATGTATTTAATGTTGCTTGGGAACCTGACAGTACATTGATTCAATAACTATTCCCTAATAACCTGCAGCCGCTTCTATACATTGTTTTGGTGTAGGCTATAAAGTATTAGACTTAGTAATAGCACGCATTTCCATAATTGAACCTATGTTTATTTTCTTTATGCGCCTCATTCCTGTTTGTAATTATTATTCCTAGGTATTGAATTCAGCCACTTCTTCAAAATTTCCCTTATCTATCATTAAATGTCCATTTCTATCATATAATATGCTATAGTCCGTTTGCTCAGTTAAGAGAATCTTCCCGCGCAAATATTTGAAGGGATTAGGGGCGGGGGGGGGTGAATTCTCTGTCTACTTGAAGACCAGCGTCAGGTATAGGAAGGGTCGGAAATTCTTTCTTTCTTTCTTTCTTTCTTTCTTTTTCTTTCTTTCTTTTTCTTTCTTTATTTTTCTTTCTTTATTTTTCTTTTTCTTTTTCTTTCTTTCTTTTTCTTTCTTTCTTTCTTTCTTTCTTTCTTTCTTTCTTTCTTTCTTTCTTTCTTTCTTTCTTTCTTTCTTTCGAAGGTATTGTACACTTTTGTATTGCATTTAGTGGTGAGTTGACGTATGAATGTGTGCTGTGTGAAGTATTTTTTTCGACGATGAGTGTTAACGTATTTTAGAAACTTGGGCTAGTTGCTTCCACTCTCCGACTGGTCGTGCAGCAACCGTTTGAAAATATACGCGGAAGATTCTCTCAATTGATCAAATGGACTATAGCGAAAACCGGCGGTGCGCTGCTACGCATAAATACATTATTTTTTATTTATATTTTAATTGAATAAGCTAAAAGTTAATTATGGGTTAAATAAATTGTATGGTATACACTGCGACGAATCAAACATGGCGGTTGCTAGGGTCAATGTTTAATTACGAATTTTAGGTAAACCCCCACTTCTAATGACCGGATTTCGCCGTTGTTTGAACAACTTAAACTTCGGTTTATTTAATAGCATAAATATCTAGGTTTCATTTATCATAGGCCTATGTTAAAATGGAAGATATAATGACAAAGTAAATAAATTTAATCTAATGTGTAGCACTATTAAAAGAACCCTTAAAAACACAAGAAAAGAAACAAAAATGAAATTTTATAAAGTAATGGCTGTTCCTGTACTGATGTATTGATCAGAATGTTAGACGGTCACTAAAAGACAAGAACAAAGATTGGAAGCAGCTGAGATGAGATTTTTAAAAAATATAGCAGGATATACTCTGCTGGATAAGAAAATAAATGAAGATATAAGAAAGGAACTAAATATTTTCAAACTTACAGACCGAATAATTAAATATAGGAAAGCCTGGAAATAACATGTTGATAGAATGCCAGAAGAAAGATTTCCAAAATTATTGCTAAATTATAAACCCACACGGAAGGAGAAATGTTGGACACCCACACAGAAGATGGTCTGAATTTTTTTTACAATTTTAGCTTTCATGAAACCGGAACGAGCTAACAGGCTTAATCCCTGGATGATGATACCGTACCGAGTTTTTTTGTGAAACATCGAAAATTGAGATCTGTAGGAAATTAAAAAAAAATCGTTTCAGGTGAACTCTTACACCTAATTGTTTTATAGAATAATTTTTTACTACGTGCGTATTCGACTGCATCGTTGCGTTGTGTCAAAATTTCAAGTCATTCGATCAACTACTTTTCTACTTTTGCTGAATTTATATACACAGTATATATATATATATATATATATATATATTATATAACCTCAAATAGGATTTAAATCCTGTAAAGTAAGTTATAAAAATACGTTAGGCATTAGAAAACGCGCCACTATCATTAACAACAATATGATGTAAGAATTATGAAATTAATAAAATAATAATAATAATGTATAGCGCACAATGTGCAAAGATTAGTTAATCTATATTAGTTTATCTGTCCATACAGAATCCTGTCAGAGATTGCCCTCTGTTTTTGCACTTTAGCACATGGTATCTCTCGCATAACATGCTGTATCGCTCGCACACGCATTCTGGTCCCGGGTCATGAAACTGTTTCGTTTTGCACAGTCTGTGATGGAAGCCGTGTACTGCTAGCTGGGTCACTAGGTGTCGTAATTCGTAGTTCGGCTTCTTCCAGTCGTCTGAGATCATGGCATCGGTGTTGTAGAAATCGGTCCAAATGGATTCTTTTTTCAGCTGCAGCTCTCTTAGTACAGTATTATAGCTCGCTGTAGATGGCAGGAATAGTTTCAATCGGAGCTCTTCTATGAGAAATAGCTCCTTTGTCAATTAATAAAATAAGTAACATACCGTACTGAAGTGAAAACTGGACATTAAATACATTTCGAAAAAGGAAGGTAGAAACGGCAGAAATGCGTTTCTTAAGAAGGATAGCAGGACACTTTGGGAGATCATATCATCAATACCGATATTAGAGAACAATTACAAGTTTATGGATTAACAAATAAATTGACAGACAACAAATTGAAATGGTTTCAACATATAAATCGAATGGAGACATCTCGTCTATCAAAACGGGCTTTATAATATTCCAAGAGGTAAACGTTCCATGACCTGATGGAAGAATATGCTTTGAGTCAGCCCAGGCTTACAACCTAACCTTGAAGTTGAAGAAGAAGAATAACTTTAAGTACGATAAGTCTGTCTATTGACCACAACGTTAAATAAATATTGTCACATTTTTAATACAATTTCGATGCTCTGATAAGAATTTTGAACTGGGGACGAATTTGCAATTTTAAATTTTAAAATAGCCCACTGTTATGAACTCAAAAAAGGTATAAATAGAGAAAATAGGAATTTTAGGGACAGTTAAATTAAAAAAATGTCGTATTTCATTCTTGGACTTTTTAGGATTGTATGTTTTTCTAACGAACAGGGGACCAGCCAGATTCGTCAATTCCCAACCTGGAGGACCAGGAGATTTTTAATCTACGTTCTCTTCCTTTAGCCTTTGACAAAACAACGTCTAACTGGAAGGCAATGGATTGATGGTTTTTTAACAGCATGAGGGGAAAGGAATTGGACGACGCAGATTGAAATGACAGATTTGGAGGACAATTACAGTAAATTAATTGGGCGTGTGAAACATTGTGAAACCTACTAAATAAATACACTAATTAAAAAATAATTTAGATTAAAATAAACAAAGTAGGTAGAATAGGTATTTTTATGCAGCGTTAAAGTCTTCTCCGTCAATATTTCTGCAATTGATTTTAAAGCACCGTTGAGGTTATGTAATAAAATATTAAAACATAAAATTAATACCTGTTAAATCAGTCGTCCTCAACAAAAATAAAGTTATGTTATACAGAGTGTAACATAACTCAACGACAAAATTTCAGGAATGAGTTTCTCATATGGAGAGAATAAAAAAGTGTATTACAACATGGGTCCGGAAATTGATAATTACAGAGTTATTCGAACTTTTATGAACGTTAATACACGGCGACAAAAATGCAAGGAACTTATTGAAGCACTCTGTTCTGTCAGATGAAATGTTCAAAGTGATCTCCTTGTGCCTCAATACAGCCATGTTCTTCATTTGTGTACATCGCAGCAGCCTACAATCAACAGAAAACAGACTGTCAATAACTACTGTAAACCTTAATAACCTAACATTCATAAAAGTTCGAATAACTCTGTAACTATCAATTTCCGAACCCGTGTTGTAATACACTTTTTTTATTATCTCCATAAGAGGAACTCATTCCTGAAATTTTGCCGTTGAGTTATATTACACTCTGTATACTTGACGTTTTATAACAGAACTTTATTTTAGTTGAGGACGTCTGATTTATCAGGTACTAATTCATGTTTTAATACTCTTCTACGTGGCATGACTTTTGACGAAATTTATACTTGTGTGAATAGTTTTTATTTTACCTTCAGAAAAAAATAGGCAGTTAATCAGATTTTTAGTATAAGACAGATTTTAGAAAAGAAATGGGAATATAATGGTACTGTACATCAACTATATGTAGACTTCAAAAAAGCATATGATTCAATTAAGAGGGAGAAGTTATATAGTATCCTGCTGGAGTTTGGAATTCCTAAAAAGTTAGTTAGACTTATACGAATGTGTCTAAATGGCACAAACAGTAGGGTGCGTGTAGGCAAACAGTTTTCAGACACTTTTGAAATCCAGAATGGGTTGAAGCAAGGAGATGCACTATCTCCTCTACTATTTAATTTTGTACTAGAGCATGCCATTAAATCTTTAGAGAATGAGGCAGGCTTACAACTGAATGGTATTAATAAGCTGTTAGTTTATGCTGATGATGTAGTACTACTGGCCGATAGCGAGGAGATACTGAAGGCCAACACGCACACACTATTGAGTAACACTAAGAAATTAGGACTGGAAGTAAATATCAGTAAAACTAAATATATGGTCACACGTAGAAATTCAGTATATAATGGAAATGGACAGCTAATGACAAATGAGGGAAATTTTGAGGAAGTGGCTGAATTCAAATACCTAGGAACAATAATCACAAATAGGAATGAGATGCAAAAAGAAATTAAACATAGGCTCAATTCTGGAAATGCATGCTAATTATGCATTGCAGAGACTTTTGATGTCCCAACTCCTTTCAAAAAACGTTAAGCTGAAAATATATAAAACTATTATTCTACCAGTTATATTATATGGGTGCGAAACATGGACTCTTACTTTAAGGGAGGAAAGGAGATTACGAGTATTTGAGAATAAAGTTCTTAGGAAATTTTTTTGGACCAAAGAGAGATGAACAGACAGGTGAATGGAGAAGACTACATAACAATGAACTACATGGTCTTTATAGGAAGCCAGATATAATAAGAACAATTAAGTCTCATAGACTGCGATGGGCAGGACATGTTGCACGTATGGGGAATGAAAGACGTGCATGGAAACTTCTTGTAGGAAAGCCAGAAGGAAAACGCCCAGTTGGTAGACCAAGAATGAGGTGGGAGAACAACATTAACTATGATTTGAGGGAAGTGGAATATACAGGGAATGATTGGAAAGTATTGGCTCAGGGTAGGGATGTATGGAGAGCTTATGTCCGCGCGGCCATGAACCTACGGGTTCGATAGTGCCAGTGAGTAAGTAAGTAAGTATAGAAACAAACCTGCCGGAATTACTGAGAACTGTAATAATTTCGGAGAGAGTAGATTTAACTTGTTCGGTTCACGAAGGCGAAGATTGTATGGGAGAGGATAACACTTAACAAGACGTAAGAAAACATCACACTATATAGAGTGAATACACACCAAATAGAATGGCCTATATGCTAGCCAGAGAAACCTTCTTCCTAGAGGGACCTGAGGCAAAGGATACTACTGCCAGCAACGGAGCCATATAAGAAAGTCATCGAAAAAAAGAACAGAGAGCAAAAAGAGATCGACGAAGATTTCTACGCCTCAGATGCCATGGTAAACAGAGAGTGGACTGGAAGTAACCAACCACAAAGGCACAGAATCATAGGTTTAGCAACACACACGGATATCATCACAAAATGTGCAAAAATGCAAAATTCCACCAACCGAGTGATTCGTGTGAATGCAAGATATGCGACCAAAAGTGTGAGCGATACCATTACAAACAATGCAGAATATGGACAGGATCACTGAACGAACTCATAAAAGACAAATCATAAACTTATAACTTAATGCTCTTCGAGTGCCTCTTACCAATTTATTATTATTATTATATAGAGTGAATTAAGGTGGCGGGAATAGTTTGAGGCTGTATTTCATAATCTGGTGTTGGTTATCCTGTCTAAATTAAATATACATTAACGGTAGTGGGTTATGTCAACATATTGCAACATCACCTATTGAGTGATGTTGCCAAATCATGACTGGAAAACTCCTATATATTCCAATAAGATAACAACCCTAATCATATAGCGTGGAATTCAAGAATACGGCTACTTTAAATTATCGGGCACAATTAAAATACATCACCAATCAACTGACATAAAATCCTTGTAAATTTTATTATATGTCATCATCATCATCTTCATTCATGGATTAGGTCTGTTGACCCGTTCCGACTTCAGCCCATCTCTTTCTAGGTCTGCCCACATCTCGGGTGCCTTTAGGTTTGTATTTTGTTATTTGTTTTGGATATCTATCTTCAGTCATTCTGTCTATGTGTTGCTTCCATTTTTGTCTATATGTATCCATTTTATCAGTTATTGAAAATATTTCAAGTTCCTGTCTTATTTCTGTGTTCTTGATTCTGTCTTCCTTAGTGCACCCTTTAACAGATCTCAAAAATTTCATTTCTGCCGCCGTTATCCTACTTAGGTCTTGTTTTTTATGTATCCAGGCTTCTGAACCATAGTGCAGTACCGGTATGCCAACATTTTAAAAATTTCAGTTGGGTCTCTCTTGTTGTTTTGTTATTTAGTGTTCGTTTTATCGTACCACATATTCCCTGGAATTTGCTATTTTATTATTTATATCATTATCATAATTAAATGAAGTGTCACATCCTAGATAATTGAGATGGTTCACCTGTTCTATGATTTTGTTTCCTATTACTACTTTCGATCTGATTTGATTTTTCCCTTGGAATGCCATTACCTTAGTTTTTTCTATGGATATTTTGAGATTATATTGTTCACATATATTATGTAGTTTAAAAAATATTCCTCTGAAGTTTGTCTTCTGTATTTGCTATTATTACCTGGTCATCAGCGTATAATAATGTTTTCAAGTAGTGTGTTTTATCTAATTTTATTCCTTTATTTGTTTCTTCGTTCCATTTTTTTATTATATCATTTATTATATGTAACTACTTAATACCAGCGTGCGTTGCTACGCTTAAATAGATGAAATATTAAAGATTAATTAAATTGTACGATATACGCTGAGACGAACAAAACATGGCGGTTGCTAGTCAGTTTTTAATTTCGGATTTCAGATAAACCTCCACTTCTAATTGTCAGATTTCGCTCATTTTTTGACAGTACCTATCTCGGTTTATTTAATATACGATCATACTTACTTACTACACGCTTACTCACTGGCACGATCGCACCCGTGGGTCATGGCCGCCAACGGACATAAGCTCTCCATACATCCCTATCCTGAGCTAATGCTTTCCAATCATTCCCTGTATAATCTACTTCCCTCAAATCATAGTTAATGTTATTCTCCCACCTCATTCTTGGTCTACCAACTGGGCATTTTCCCTCTGGCTTTCCTACAAGAAGTTTCCATGCAAGTCTTTCATTCCCCATACGTGCAATATGTCCTGCCCATCGCAGTCTACGGGACTTAACTGTTCTTATTATATCTGGCTTCCTATAAAGACCATGTAGTTCATTGTTATGTAGTCTTCTCCATTCACCTGTCTGTTCATCTCTCCTTGGTCTAAAAATTTTCCTAAGTACTTTATTCTCAAATTTTAATAGGATATATAGAGTTTTATTGTGAAATATCGAAAAATATGACCTCCAGAGTGATTTTTAAATGTTCACTTCAGGTGAACTCCTACACCTCATGTTTTAGAGGATCCAATTGTGAATCTAAACCATCGAGGGACCCAATTAGACATACAGAAAAAGTTTCACCAAAATCGGTCCAGTCGTTTAGGAGAAGTAGAGTGACAAACACACGTACGGAAGAATTATGTATATGCATGTAAAGATATGGTTAGAATAGATAAACATTTTTTAGAAAAAGGCTCTTGAACAATTAAGGCCAGAATGGGAGAAAATAAAATCAGATATGGCTGAGACACTAGATTCGATGCCTACCAGACATCAGACCAATATCAAAACGGTTAGAACTCTTACAAAATACTGAATGATCAATTTGCTTTCCTTACTCCTTTATAAAGAGTGTACGATTTTTTTTCTTGTTAAGAGAATATAATTTACTTATTTATTATTATAATTTTGACGACTTACAATTATATTAGTTTACCATGTAACATTTTAAGAACTTTGTACTTCAAAAAATAATTATTGTTTGCTACGAAGTATTACTAAAAAAACAATATGGCGTATGAATACATTTTTTACGAGTTTTTAAGCTTTTAAGAACCAATTCTGATCACAGTTGAGTTAACTATTTAACTTAAGTTGTGCAAAATTATCAAATCGTCCTCAACTATAGATTTAAATTTCGTAGATCTTTCGGCTTGTCGTCTATCATCAGCGTTTATTCAAGTCCGAAAGGTCTTCGCAATTTAAATCCATCGTTGAAGACGACTGGGTACTCATGCAATCTTTGTGCAGTTTAACTTACAGGCTTAGGGTCGGTTTCACCAATAGAGGTAGGCCTAACTGTATTACGCCAGTATAAGTTATGTATTATACACGGGGAAAACTGGCGTAATACAGTTACCTCTTTTGGTGAAACCGACCCTTAGGGTTGAATAAAAACAAATGATTTCACGTTACAAAAATGTATTTTTTTGCGCGATAGTGCGTTTTGTCGTACTTGTAGTAATTGCGACCATGATTGAAAGTTCAACTTCCTACATTTCAGGATTGCCAACCTAAATAACTACGAGGGCGGATCGGAAGGTAACGAACGCACAATAATTTTTTTCTGCCTTGGTATTGCAGCTAGAATGTTGAAATTTCACAGAGATATAGTTTGAAGTTTTCACTACAGATGGTATTTTTTTCTCAGGTGCACCTCTTGCGAGAGAAGCTTGAACTATGCAACAAAGATGGCGCGCATGCTACAGTCGTCCACCTGTGAGGATCGGAAAGTAACGCACAATAATTTTTTTTTAAAGTTTAATAGTAAAAAAAAGGAAAAACATCACAAATGAACTTACATCTTTTACCTACTTTTCGACATAGTCACCAACTTTCTCAATACATTTTTCCCATCGTGTTGCGGGATTGCTGCTGTTGTCGGCCGGCCGGAGCGTGGCGAATCACTAAGGTTCATGCGTCCCTCTTGGAAGAATGTGCACCACCTGGAGACATTGCTACGGTCCATACAATCATCCCCATACATGCCACGCATGTCCCTGTGAATTTCACTGGGTTTATGCCCTTTGGCCCACAAAAATCGAACAACACTTCTCTGTTCCAAAATAATGCTATGACCTATTCAGAATGTTAAAAAGGAGGTGCTTTCTTTATCATGATAAACTTTAGTTGGTAAATTCGAGGGGAAAGACGACTGTGATTGGTTGTAAATAAAAAATCATTGAAATGTGATTGGTCATCGACTCCCATTTGGGGCTTGAGTTAAATAGTCCACTAAAACTGAAAAAAAAAACCTCCCTATAAATAAATGAATGATGTAGCATTTTCTTTTGTCTGCACACATATGTTGGCATACATACCTGTGCATCAGATATTTGACGTCAAACTAAACACTTGATTACCGCTTTTTTTATATTTTGCAATAAATTGATATGATATCTGTTGTTTATCCGTGACCTAAATTGCAACTGTCAAACGTCAGTGACGCATTATAAAATATTTTAATTGATGCATTTACATACTTTAAAATTATTAATGAATACCGTTGTAGTTACTACGTAAATGGTTAGAATATAAAAATGGGTACCTGAGATCTCCAAACCAATCTATTCCACTGGGAGGACTTGAGTGTTTCCCCTATGGGAAGATTCTTAACCTCGCTTATTTAGTTACACTTATTTCCCTATATATGTCAGCGAGTAACAAGTGGTTAGCCAATCATCTCAAAGAGACACCTTGAAGGAATCTAAAGCGTTGCTTAAATGTGAATAGCCTATTAAATTTTGTTCAGAGGCTCTAATTTAGATTTGATGTAGGCCTATTTATTTTATGTATTGTAAGCCCATGTTTCCCTTTACAGAGTTTTAGGCGCCCTTCCCCTACAGAGAAGAATTTGAACCATACTAATTTAGTTACACTTGGTTTTCGTATAGATGTCATTTTTGAGTGGTCCGTGGTCAGCGTTCCGCCTCATACTGACATCTAGGAAACCAAGGTAGTACCAGGACGGGAAAATTCGGTAAATTTTGCTTAGAGGCCTTTTTATTCAGGCTTAAGGATTTTTTACGAGCCTGAACATCTTAAGACTCGGGACCCACGGCTTAAAGTCCCTCCCGGAGCACTTGCTCCTTGGATTTTTCCGTCCTAAAAAATCCATCAACCCCGGCCGGGTTTGAACCCGCGACCCTCGGGACCAGAGGCAAGGAGCATAACCACTAGTCCACCGCGGCCTATTTTACGAGCCCAAAAATCTTCAGGTCATTACCCACTACTTACGTTACTCCCAGACTACCTGTCTCCTGAATTTTTCATCATAAGAAAACCATCGAATCCGGACCGGTTTAAATTAGCGATCCTCAGGACTAGAGGAAGGTAACCTCTCTAGCCTGTAGTTCATGTAAATAAGTGTAAAGTGTTTAAATAATTTTAAAACAACTGTACCAGAGGTTTTCATGGATATGAGAAAGAATTATTCAAGCGGAAACAAGAATCAGATTTATTTTTTCTAAATTCACCAGAAAAATCACAAGGCGTTGCACCTGACTCACCACGGCAATTATGCAATAAGGACTTAAGTCATGCACCAATTTTATATCTATTAATAATTAGATACCCAGTAGATACCTCTTTCTCTCTCTGTGCGTTATACAGTTTTTGGAGTTCCAAGTTGAAAATAAAAATAAAACAACTCTAACTGCTGGGAACCCACATTATGGGTACTTGGCACCCCCATTGACTGGATAATGGTCCACGTCCCTAAATGACACATGTGGATGTTAGACCAGCAGCTGACTGATTGGTCAGTAGCTTTCTATACCTGATTCTCCATAATATTCAGTTTATGGATAATTCTAAGCTCTTTCAATGTCCTTATCCTCGTTATCATAATCATCATCATTGATATTAAGGTTATTTAAGTCTAACCTTGGCCTTCCTTATGACATTCATTCATAGTGTTCTGCTCAAGAGCAGGTCTTTCACTGCAAACTCAGCATTCTCCACTCTTTCCTTAACTCAGCTTTCCTTTTTTGTATCTGCATACACACCATTTATTTTAATATTGTCTATCATCTGATGTCTTTTTCTGCCTCTAACGTTCATTGCGTTGACCATTCCTTCTAGAGCATCCATCAGCAGGCAGTTTCTTCTTAGCCAGTGGCCAATCCAATTTCTTTTCCTCTTCTTTATGAGTTCCAGCATTGTTCTTTTTTCACCCACTCTGTCTAGCACATCTTTATTTCTTACTTTATCTGTCCATTTTATACGTTCCATTCTTCTCCATATCGCCTTCTAGTCTCCATCTTTTTTTATGCCTGCCTTTAATCCAAACTTTAGTGATGCCGCATTTTGACTACTGTGATGTTCTACTAACTGACATAAGTGACGGATTGTCGGACAAACTGCAGCGTGTCCATAATATGTGTATCAGATTCATATTTAATGTTCGAAAATACGATCACATTTCTCCATTATTCCACGAATTGTCATGCCTACATCTAAAAGAGAGAAGAAAATCGCACTGTCTAATTCTCCTATTTAAGATCCTACATACCTCGATTCCCAATTATTTATCATCCCGTTTCCAGTATCTATCCTCAAACCATAACTTAAACACAAGATCACAAACATAGTCTCTTACTTAATATACCGCAAACATAGGACATCACATCACTCCACTCCATGTCATATACCATCTCCACTTCTCGCAACTGGGAATCCCTACCAAAAGAAATAAGGGGCTGCCGGACATTGGCATCTTTTAAAAGAAATCTAAATATATATTTGCTCTAAACTCGACTTCATTATTATCCAGTGTAAGATATATATATATATATATATATATTAATTGGTGTTTCCTGTATAATGTATCATATTCATATTATTATTATTATTTTATTATTATTATTATTATTATATTATTATTATTATCGTATCATTATTTTATTACCCTATAAAATGTTGTTTGTACATGACATTTACATTGCTACATTTATTGTATTTTTAACTGTTTATAATTAGTATAGTGTAGGTATATCTATATTTGTCGAATATTTATTTGTATTTGTGCTGGTTGAGTGGAAGAGAGGGCCTTATGGCCTTAACTCTGCCAGAATAAATAAAGTATTATTATTATTATTATTATTATTATTATTTTTTGTAAAAGATCAGCCTGCACATCATCAAACCGTCTGGGTCTGCAGATCTTCCTTCTACCACAAGGTTTATTATTTAAGAGTGTTCGGGGAATTCAGTACATGGCCCAACTGTTGAAACTTCTAAGTTTGATATAAGTAACAATGTCGTAATTTTTATACAACAGTTGCAATTCTGCAACTGTTCTGAATCACCTTGTCCTCTGGTCGCAAATGGGCCCATTTGCTTAAAATTTTCCTTTCCCAAGTATTTAGCATTGCAATAAATCGTTCAAATAGAGTCCAGTCCTCACTTGCATAAACAACAGGTTTAATTGGATGATGTTATGCATCAACTGGCTAAGCGTCATTACAAAAATGATTTTAATTATATAACAGGAACACCAAAAGAACTTTGAAAAATAAAGCCAGGAAAGACTCTATAATGAAATTATACAAGACAATGGCAGTGTCTATTATTACTTATGGATCCGAAACATGGACAGTGACAACACAACAATCTGCCAGAATACAAGCTGCTGGAATGAGATTCCTCAGACCAATAGCAGGATAATAATAATAATAATAATAATAATAATAAATAATAATATACTTTATTTATTCTGGCAGAGTTAAGGCCATAAGGCTCTCTCTCCCCTCAACCAGCACAAATACAAATAAATATTCGACAAATATAGATATACACTATACTAATTATAAACAGTTAAAGATACAATAAATGTAGCAATGTAAATGTCATGTACAAACAACATTTTATAGGGTAATAACAATAATGAATGATACGATAATAATCAATAATAATCAATATAATAAAATAATAATAATAATATAATAATAATAAATATGATACATTATACGGGAAACACCAATTAATATATATATTTATATACTTACACTGGATAATAATGAAGTCGAGTTTAAAGCAAATATAAATTTAGATTTCTTTTAAAAGATGTCAATGAAAGAACATACACAAAAAACATAACACAGAAATAAGACAACAAACTAAAAGTAGAGGAATTAAACACAACAATAGAGAAAATACAGAACAAACTGGAAAGAACACTTGTCAAGGATGACTGAGAATAGAATACCAAAAGCAGCATTCACCACGAGGAAGAAGAAGTTTGGAAAGACCAAAGAAAAGATGGAAAGAGCAGCAATTTGGAGCCGGAACAGGCTAGTAAATAAGCCTAAACCGTGAAGAAGAAGAAGATTTTGATGTCATCGGTTGCACTGGCTCATCAAGTAAGTGTATGCATAATTTTAGCACCAATCTTTAAATATAGCCTTATAATTAAAGAAAAATGTAAACGCCATCAGTCCTGTCAGAGATTCTATGTTTTACAACAAACTTATATGAAACCACATCTTCGTAAATTCTAATCAAAATTTTGCATCAAGCAGCTAAGCACCAATGTTCCCGCTTTTAGATTATTGTTGCATAACTGTCAAACAACGAAAATATATTGCAGTATCCGGTATTGTTAGTTTGGCGCAACAATAAATAGTGAAGATTGACTTAAACTTTAAACGTATTTTTCTCGAAACTTACATAATGGCATATAGCCGGTTGATGCATAATGCCGTCCAATTACATTTTTATAAACCGTTATTTTCACTTTCCTGGAGATATCTCTGTCCTTTATTAGTCTATCTAAGGCTATGAGACAACGGTTTTCTGCTTCTATTTTATCTTTATTCTTCTCATCCAATTGAATTCAGTTCACATCTCCGATGTCCAGTTCTGTAAGATCTACCTCTCTATTATACTTCCATATAAGCCTAGGTATTTCTTTTCTACAAGGTTCCTAATAAAAATTGAAATAGACAAATGAAAAACTGGATTGTTACGATATAAATGTTAGATTCACTTGGATTTTAATAAAGTAAAAGATTGAGACTGGCAATTGTTTGGTTACACGCACTCGTGCCTGGTTGACAAGTGAAGGCTGAAACAATTGCACTGCCAACTTGTCATTTACACCGCGTCCGATTCTTTAGTTACATCCACTAGCAGTTTTCCAAACAGTTCCCACGTCTTCACTGCAAAAACAACATATGTACATGAGTAGTGAAGAGTTGTTAAACGGCTCCTCTTAGAACTTTTCCTTTTCTCATTTTTTTCGCCATGGTAAACTATAGGAATAGCGTCATATCACGAATTTTCTTGGATTTTTTCTAGAAATGAAGTTATTTATCATCACACCAGAGATAATCACGTTAATGAAATGTCTTCTTCATCTTCACCATTGTCATTTAACCTGTCATAATATTATAGGTTCTGTCCACCGCTGTGGTCTCGAAGTAGCGTGCTGCCGTGTCACGCAGCGGGCCCGGGTTCGTCCCCCGGGCGGGACAGTTTTTCTCGGTGAGGTTTTTATCGGGGTTTTTCCTCACCTGTAAATTATTCACAGAGTCTATTTCTACTTCTGAATTAGCATTATTCTAGAATTTAATAATTCTATTTTTGAAACGGAATTCTCCTAGAATTTAAAATTCTGATTTCAGAATTGATCCAGAAATCCATAATGACTTTTAGATTTATAACTTTGTTCTTCAATGTTCTGCCAATTTTGTAAATGTTTCTCCTAAATATATACTAATTTACTAACTGAATACTGTCGTCGAACCCATAGGTTCATGGCCGCGCAGACATAAACTCTCCACACATCCCTAACCAGAGCTAATGTTTTTCATTCATCCACTGTATGATCTAATTCCCTCAAATCATGGTTAATGTTATTCTTCCACCTTTGACATGGATTCTCTGAAGTAGTTTCCGGCCCGGAGAATCGAGTGGTGGGCTATATTACCTCAGTGGAACCTTGTCCGCGTTTCTTGAGGGTTGTATTTTACGGTGAAAGATTGTCACTGTTTTGACCAAGGTACTTTTTTTAGTCGGCTTATCGTCTTCGAGCTGTCCAGCATGGGTGACCTTTTCGGCAGCAATGCTACCGCTGGCACAGTTATCGGGGTCTAAAATATAATTTAGATTTTCAAATTGTTTCCCAATTTCCGAAAAGACTCATAGAATACCCATATGATTTTTATTTCTATGTTTTAGTTCTTAAGGAAAATTTTGGACCAAAGAGAGATGAACAGACAGGTGAATGGAGAAGACTACATAACAATGAACTACATGGTCTTTATAGTGAAGGCCAGATATAATAAGAACAGTTAATCGTCCCGTAGACTGCGATGGGCAGGACATGTTGCGCGTATGGGGAATGAAAGACGTGCATGGAAACTTCTTGTAGGAAAGCCAGAAGGAAAACCCCAGTTGGTATAGACCAAGAATGAGGTGGGAGAACAACATTAACTATGATTGAGGGAAGTAGATTATACAGGGAATGATTGGAAAGCATTAGCTCAGGTAGGGAGGTATGGAGAGCTTATGTCCGTGCGGCCAATGAAACCTACGGGTTCGATAGTGACAGTAGGAGGTAAGTAATAGTAAGAGTATTGTTTATAGAATGTGTGTGCGTGCATGTGTGTTTCCAAATGCCAACCTTGGCAAGGTTCTTGGTTTGTTCTGTGGTAGGGAGAAAAATGGCTATAATGTGGCTGTACACACATAACCTATACTAGTAAAAAATTAAACCAAGGGAACGCCAGGGGGTTTTCAAATTTAATCTAGACAATCTAACTAACTAACTTACTGGCGCTGTCGAACCCGTAGGTTCATGGCCCCGCGGACATAACTATTCCATACATTCCTATCCTGAACTGATGTTTTACAATCATCCCCTGTATAATCTAGTTTCCTAAAATCATATTAATATATTCTCCCAATTCTTATTAGGCGCTTTCCTTCCGGTTTCCCTATTGAGTTTCCAGGTACCTCTTTTATTCCCTATTCATGACAAAGATTCATCGCAATATATGAGACTTAACTGTTCTTATTATGTCTGGTTTTCTATAAAAGATTAGCCTATGTAGTTCACTGTTATGTAGCCTTTTCTATTCGCCTGTAAGGTTCATTTCTCATTTTTACTCATCATCATCATCATCATCCGGTATCATGGCAGCTCCCGCCGCCTTCCGGAACCAAACGCCATTCCTCTCTATCCATCCATTCCTCTGATATTCATAGCTGCTTGTACCCCTCTTTCCAAGTTTTTCTTCGGTCTTCCTCTCTTCCTCCTTTTCATTGGGATCCATTCCATAAGAATTTTGGCTATCTTTGCTCTGGCATTCGTTTTGACATGACCATACCTCTCATTTTTACTAAGAACTTTATTCTTAAACACTCGTAAATTGTCTCCTCCCTTAAGTTAGAAGAGTCTCAAGTTTCGCATATAATATTACTGTTCTTTCGAGAAAGTTGGGTTGATAAAAATCCCTACAATAGTAACAGCATGCCTTTCCAGTAATTCTTTCTGCAACTCATTCTGTTTGTAATTGTTTCCTAGTTATTTGAACTCAGCAATTATTCAAAAATATCTCTCATTTGTCATTAACCGTTTTTTCCATGTGCGACCATATATTTAGTTTTACTGATGTTTGCACTCTAGGGGGTTTAAAAATTGTACACTCCTATTAAAACTGCTGGTTTTCTTAGGCTTAAAGGCCCTCGGGACTTGGAAATTTTGGTTAGCGTGAGGTTCTAACCGAGCGAATAGTAATGGGAAGGAAGTATTTGTTATAAAGGCAATACGTGTTTTGAAGATAAAATAAATGGATTCTTAAATTTTAACTATTTTATTTCTAGAGGATAATGATTGCAATCCTAAGTATTCTAGCCCTAAATAACTAAACTAAGCTTATATTAAGAAACCTACATTCGAACTTTCCGGGGTTTGAGAGAGGGAGATGGGGGGTTTTATAATCTAACCTAATCTACATTTTAAAAATTCTAACATCCTTTGAAATATAGTTATTAACATATTTAATGTACTTTGATTCCCTTTCAAAAAGTCCTAGGTACATTACAATTAAGAAAAATGGATGTCTTGACTTACCCATCAAGCAGCTCTATTGTTTTCAACAGACAGACCGAGTCCCTTACTTTTCCAGGGTTAAAATACTGAGCTTTGCACATACATTTCCCTAACTGTACTTAACATTCCATAGTCTAAATGTAAGAGATTTTAGACAGTAGCCATTGCAAACTTTGTTCCTGCCATAAGTCAAAATTCTGTCCTAATATAATACATATGTAAAAGGCTTTATTTGCAACAACTGTTTTGTTTGAATAGATTAAAATAATCTATGAAATAATTAAATACTATGATAAAATGGCCCTATGTATTCATAACTCCAACTCTTCTAGCCTCTAGATTGAAAATTGTACTGTTAAAAGTTTCATCCCCGCCGAGTATCGGATATTCAGTTACAAGGGATTCAAACCACATAATGTTAGGCGTAGTTACTGCATGAAATATTTCTTATAATTTCTCAAATATTCCGGAATTCTCTTTGCAAATTTTTCAAGATTTCCGCAAGCTCAGGATTGTTAAATATCGAAGATACCATTAGACTGAACTGTAGAAACAAATAAGAATAACAATAGAACGTTTGGTCTGTATGTATCACTCTTGCGCGGAGATGACAGGTGTATTTGGGACACTAAAGTGATACGTGTCAGTTTTTGGATCCACCCCCCTTTTGCCTACAGAAAATTTTCCCTCCTTACCAAGTGGTTTCGTAATTACATATATTTCACGCGTCCACCACTTCAAAAGATTTTCCACCCTCTTAGATGACCACCCATATTACAGAGTGATTGAACACCCACGTCTCCACCCCACATATGTGCCCCATTTCCTACATTATATATTAAGGACATCAAGACATTTGATAATGGATCATAAAATCATTCAATTACAGTACTCTTAGAATAAAAAACATTAAAACTAATGATGACCAGTTGCTTCCAGTTATTATCTCTCTATACTAATAACTAGACACCGGGTGTTAGAGCAAAATGTCTATAGAGTCAATAATATAATGAACGGTTACAAACTAGAATATAGTTACCTTGTAGGTACCGTCTCCTCAACTTAAGTTCTTTTAAAACTCTGTAGGCCTTTAGGGACTTAGTACCCATCATCAGCAGAATGCATTTACGGTACGTTCTTGTTGACCCTTGTTGAAGCCATGACTTGGTGTGTGAGAATTTTGTAAAGAGGGACTGTGTGGATTAGGTGTGGTATTAATTGAGATCAGGGTGTTGTTGATTTCTATTAGGATTGAGATTTCCTCCAGTATATTGTAGTCTCACAGTGGAATTTTTTCTCTATGTACTATTTGAGGGGTGTTATCGATGTTATTCATATGGTGTCCAGCTTGAATTACACGTTTTGCGTAACTTGATTTTCCTCCATTGTAAAATGAAATCTCATGAAAATGTTTTACTAGTACCGATATAGGGTCATACTAATTAATTCATTATTAAAAACCGTTGAGGTGGAGGGTCTAAAATAAAAATATTTAAAATGACTTATCTTAGGTAAGATACGGCGTCCTCAAAACTAAAAATATGTTTCGTTACGCCTGTAAGCTTTCAGAACATCAGTTTCCTCTTCAACAGGTCCTTGTTCGCTACATATCTAGTATGATGCAGACGCTGTATCTAATGTGGGTGTTGTCGTGGAGATAGAAAGCTAGAATAGAGAAGAATGCACAATGTCATGAAGGAGGCCAGAGTTCGTAGAGAACTAAATAGCCAAGGAAGAAAATAAGAAGATGATAATGAAATCCATCGATCCTGACGGGTTTGAAACTGAACAAAGACATCATTGTAACCATTTTTCTCCAGGAGCGACCAATAACAAAGTCACATTGGCCTAATGATGCTATACAATGTACAAACGCGTACAACCAACATTTTAAGCGCCTTAACTAAGTAATATGACTATTAACTCGTGCCCCAAATGGGACTCATGACCATCAACCACGTTTCAATGTTTCTGTTTTACACCAACAATCAGAGTCGTGTTTCACGAATATTTATAGTGTTATAATACACACATTAAATAAAGCTCCTCCTTTGTAATATTCTGAACAGGTCTGACCCATTAGTTTGCAGTGATGAGCCGCGAGAAAACGGCTAAACAATTGTATTATATAGTGCATGAATGTCAACACATGCGCATGCGGGATTTATTTTTGTACAATTTATTATACCCAAAAAAACAAACCACTGTTTGCACTTTCTAAATGTTGTTTTTCACAGATACAATCCACAAAATAGAATTGTCATATTAACATCACACGAATCAGAAATGAATAATATACGTTTGATGTGTTTCATTTTTTCCTCCACTAGAGAGCATATTACAATATGGTTTTCCTTTGCCTAAATAGTATGATTGGGTTGCAGTGATAAACAAAGAAACAGATGAAGCGTACCTATCGCTCTCATTTGTTTCAAACATCGCCGTGTACATTAAATATTAATATTTAAAAATAACTATAGTTAAATAATGATTTGTGAGTAAACGCTAATTTTATCGTTAAATAGTCCGAACAATTCACTCTTCATTTCCAATCTCTAATAAATTACTCCTCACTTCGTGAGTCGTGAAATGATCGATAAAGTGGAAAACACTCGTGGCATTACTTAGACTATTTACTCATAGGCCAATAATCGTCTCTCTCCTATTGTAATCGTGCTTCTTCGTATTCGTAACGAGAGATCCTCCCAAATTATTTCTTTGAACAGGATATCGATTCAAAATGTAATTGACTTCGATAGCACACAGGAATGCCAAAAGAAACACCTGAAAAATTACAGAAAAAAATAGTTGAGTTCTTGTTTCTCTAAAAAAAATTATGTATGTTGTATATGAATCTGCATTATTGTTAATAGTTATTCTCATACAATCATCTGTTATTGATTTTTCCCAAGCCCAAAGATATTTAACAGTAAGATATGCTTTATATAACTACTATATATAACCGCTTAGAAATCGCCCGAAATAAGATCGATTAAATAAAATAATTAAAATAAATATTAGACGGTTATAATTATTTTTACTTCTGATGTTGTTATATGATTCGCTTAATAGTCGCTCCAAATCCAACGCAAGGTTGAGTTTTTTAATTAGACAGCCTCTTGTTAGATTACTGTTGATAAGTTAATTGAACTTTACTCTGATCCGTGAATCAGTGACATTAATATTTACCCGAACAACTAGTGCAACTACATAATACGAATGAAAACAATAAGCTGACCCTGAAACTCACTCAGCGTTGGCGCAGAGATACGGGACCTTGGTTTGGTTTCAGTCCCCAGTGGGGGAAGAAATTTCCTAATGGAATTTCGTCCATATGGGACCGGTGACCACTCAGCGTCGTAAGGCATTTCGTTAGCTTCATAATTTGGGAAACCAGCTATAACGACTAGACATCGAATGCTGACCACTTGTCCCCCATACACTGCCAGATGATAGTCAACTTCTGTGACGTGAACACATGTTGATGTGAGGCCAGCAGCCGGCTGGTAGGGCAAGGGCCTTCTAGGCCTGTTGCGCCGTGGAGTTTATGTTCTTTGTTAACAAACTACCAAACTACAGATCTATTGGAGAGACCTTGGACGTCTGAGGAACATATTTGATCTGAAGCGGAACAGAGCAGAAGACATAACCCACGAATGTTATTGTTGATGATGATGAATTGGACGCTCCATGGCCCCATGTGAACCCGGCAGTAGGGCGTCGCATCACGTCTCTCACCTGGGCGGTGGGAACATAATAAAGATGCAGAGTTGGACGTCCATACGTGGGTGTGTTTACAATTGTATTAAACAGCCAATCACTTTGATTGATCTGTGCCATAAGTCATATTCCATGCTATTGCAAATCTTAAATGTACCTATCATAGTTTTTGTAACATTGCATTGCTCCCATATATCATACATTATATTATTTTTGTGATGTGTTCAAATACCAGGGCTGACTGGAAAAAGCCATTTTCATGATGTGCCCAAACACGGAGAGGACTGGAAGCAATTCGTCGACCGATAAAGTTTCATGTACATGATCCTCTGGCCTTGTGATCAAATCAACTCTCTATCAGAAATGAGTAAACCTACCAAATATTTGGGGAGAGGGGTAAAGACGTCAAGTAGGGCTGACAACTCCGACTGACATATCGTGCTGATTGTCTAGATAAGTAGGAGCTTTAACCTCCTACTACTGCATTGGCCTCATAAATAAATGGAGAAATCTACATAACAGTGAACTACATAATCTTTATGGGAAACCAAATGTAACAAGAACAGGTAAGGTCTAGTAGACTGTAATGGGAAGGACATGTCGCAAAAATGTTTGAATGGAAGAGTGACATATAGGAAAGCCAGTAAGTAGGGCAAGAAGGTGTTGGGGGGGAATAACATCAACCATGATTTGAGGGAGATGAATTATACAGACTATTTACACTCATGCCCCAAATGGGAGTCAATGACCAATTACATTTCAATGATTTTTTATTTACAACCAATCATAGTCGTGTTTCGCCTAGAATTTACCAACTAAAGTTTATAATAATAAAGAAAGCACCTCCTTTTTAACATTCTGAATAGGTCATAGCATTATTTTGCAGGACTGACTCTGTAAGAATTACGGCTACCAGATTGTATATATAGTTGCATGAATGTCAACACGTAGCGCATACGAGAGATAATATAAAAAAACATTTGTAACAATTGATTATACCAAAAAAAAAATAAACCACTTTATTAAACGAATTATTTTCCAGGAAATAACGCAGAAAAAAAAAATTGACATAATTTACATCATATACCTAGGAACTCAGAAATTAATTAATACCTATAACGTTGGTTATAAATTTCTCCACTATTGGGCGCATTCATACAACATTGCGATCTTTTGGCAATAAATATATTATGGATCTGGTTGCAGTGATCGAACAAAATAAGCAAATGACAGCGTACCAATCGTTTCTCACTTGTTTTCACAACATCGCCGTTTGCATTAAATATAAAATTATTTTAAAATAAGTATAGTTAAATAATGATTTGTGAGTAAAACGCTTAATTTTATTCGTTAAATAGTCCTAACAAATGCCACTCTTGATGCCAAATTCTCTAGATAAATTCACTCCTCACATCACGAGTCGTGAACTTATCGATAATTTGGAAATCACTCGTGGCATTACTTATGAAAATTATGGGAAACATTTTTTTTAGCTCGAGATACAGATGCGTGGAGAACTTACGCTCCTGCGGTCATGAACTTCAGGTTCGTTATTGTACGTGAGTTAGTAAGTATTTAAATGCCTCAATCCAATTGCACGAATTTACTCAACTTGAATTACAATAATAATAATAATGACCTACCTTTGACAAAGATATCGAAATATCCCACACAATTCTGACATCTGTAAGAAAGTTTTGAAATCACTCGCTTTAAGTTTTCTAATAAATCAATGATTTTAAAATTATAGTACACTTTTGAAGCAACTGAGAAAAAACTTAATTTTTTAATTTAGACCTGAGATCTTAGTCTTTCTCAACTAGGTAAAATAATTTTAAAATATTTTGAAGGCCTTTTGGAAGAACATGTTCCATCTTCAACTTGTTAAAAGTTACTATTTGTTAAGATTTTATACAGAGGGTTCAGGTCATTGGGATGTTTCTATTGAGTAGAATTTTATTCTTGGCTTCTTTTAATATCTCAATTTATTCTTCTTATTCTTCCTTCCAAGTATTAGGCCACGACTTGTTACGATCTTATAGAACATTTCCCTCCAGCCGTTTCATAGGACGGCCCCAGAGATCTTCATCCTCTTGGTATATAATTATAAACACTTTGGGGATCCGATTTGAACTAATTCTTTCAAGATGGTGTTTCCAATTTAGTTTGGTACTGTTTAATATATTCCAAATTGGCGTAGTCTTCAATTCTTTTAAGATATCGGTGTTCCTTTTCCGATCCCATCTGCTGTAACCCGCTGTTCTGCGCATGAATCGCATTTCACAAGTCCGTTATTCTGCTTTCATGTTGTCTTTTTAGTGTCCATACTTCACTACCATAGGTCAACACTGGTCTAGCCAAAGTGTTATATAAACGTAATCTGGTGTTTTTTTTTTGTACAAGGGAGGGTTTTCATAACTTAATTAATAATTCCCAAAATCTTTATTATAACTAGTAATTTTTTCAGGGATATCCTTTTCATCCCAGATAGAGAGCTAATATCCAAGATATTTTAAATTGATTGATCTCTCTAAAATTTTATTCTGGAGACAGATTTTACTTTGTATGTGGTCCTTCCCATGAAATGCCATAATTTTAGTTTTGGTTAATGATATTTTTCATATTAAATTTTGGCAGCTATTTTTTGTAATTATCTCAATTTATTCGAGGATATTATTTATCTAGTTACTAATCCCTATTCAGATTAATGGACACGTTGGTTGTGTTGAATTGAAAAACAGTTTCTATTAAAATAGTATATTTCAATGCACTCAAAGTGATCCCACATCAATAGTTGGTGAAATTCTTCAATGGAAAAAGTTCAGAAAATGAGATAAAGAAAAAATAATTCTGAGATAATAAAAATAATTATACCTCAACGTATCCTTTTGTATGAATTCCCTGATAAGTACCTTCTCGTACAGTATCTTGCCATAATCGAATATATGTTAATAATATGATTGTTATTACATACTTACTCACTGCCACTATCAAATCCGTATGTTCATGGCGGCGCGGACATAAGCTCTCCATACATCCCTATCCTGAGCTAATGATTTCCAATCATTCCCTGTATAATCTACTTCCCTCACATCATAGTTAATGTTATTCTCACACCTCATTCTTGTTTCTACCACTGGGCGTTTTCTCTCCATGCACGTCTTTCATTCCCCATACGTGTCACATGTCCTGCCCATCGCAGTCTACGAAACTTAATTGTTCTTATTATAATTTTGATTGTTATTACTTACAAATATTAATTATTGATTATAAAGATGAAATAATTTAAAGAAACCTACATTTTGCCTTGCCTTGGGTTTCCGGAAACGGTGAATATACTCTGAATCTCACACAATGTCTATGACTAGAGCATGGAACTCACTTCCCAGTCATGTCAGAGACTGTCAATCGCTATCATTATTTAAATCCAAAACTGATATCTTAAGTTCGACACAATGAAACACTAACTGCATAACAACTAAATAGAGCATTCTATAAATAATCATCTAGGAAGCTACTTACTTTATTTTATATCATCTTAATTTTATTATATTCTATGTTTTTGTTAGTATTAGCTAGTATTAGTCACATCATCATTGTATTGTGTTTAGTCTGTATTTTAATAATATCTTAAAATTGTAATATGTATGTAATTTTTGTATAATTCTACTATTCGCTGGTTGAGTGGAAGAGAAGGCCCTATGACCTTAACTCTGCCAGCTAAAATGAAGCATTATTATTATTATTATTATTATTATTATTATTATTATTATTATTATTATTATTATTATTATTATTATTATATATGGGGTTATTGTGGTCTATTTAGCTCTTAGATAACCAATATAATTGAGCAGGTTTCCGAGTGGGAAACGTTAGTATTAATGGAGAAAAAAATATTTAGAATAAAATATATTTAAATTTAACTTATCTATAGGCTAACAGTTAAGTCTCGTAGACTGCGATGGGCAGGACATGTTGCGGCGTATGGGGAATGAAAGACGTGCATGGAAGCTTCTTGTAGGAAAGCCAGAGGGAAAACGTCCAGTTGGTAGACCAAGAATGAGGTGGGAGAACAACATTAACTATGATTTGAGGGAAGTAGATTATACAGGGAATGATTGGAAAGCATTAGCTCAGGATAGGGATGTATGGAGAGCTTATGTCCGTGCGGCCATGAACCTTCGGTTCTATAGTGCCAGTGAGTTAGTTAGTTAGTTATAGGCTAACAGTTTTCAGACTGTTCTGAATATCACATAGGGTTAAAGCAAGGTTATGTGACTTAACTGAGATCCAACCTGCGTACTTTAGACTTATACCGGACATGGTGCCTCTATACTACCAACACTGAAGGCTACTCAAAATAATAATAATAATAATAATAATAATAATAATAATAATAAATAACAATAATATAATAATTGCTTTATTTTAGCTAGCAGAAATAAGGCCATAAGGCCTTCTCTTTCACTCAACCAGCGAATAGTAGAATTATACAAAAATTACATACATATTACAATTTTAAGATATTATTAAAATACAGACTAAACAAAATACAATCTAATACTAGCTAATACTAACAAAAACATAGAATATAATAAATTAAAATACAGAAGTTCAATGAAAAATTTAATAGACAAAATAAATATAGGCCCTATAGAAGGTTTCAACTTGTTAGTTTTTGCGGATGAAAAATATAGATTTTTTTAAAGGAAAGATAAAAAATAAATATTACCCTAGAATAATTTATCCGCCAAGATGGCACTACTAGTATATCTTGTTTTGTTTAATACCAGTTAGTGACAGTATTGGAAAGTGAATTACAGTATATGGCTATGAGTGACATCTTGCAGTGAAATCGTGAACTAATACAAACAAAGAATGATGTCAAGTATAAAACAAAAAGTCGATATCAGTCATGATCTCATCAATAGTAATTATTTTTAGTAAATAAAACATTATTTATAAACTCGAGGTCACATGGTGCATGCATTTCCGACCACTGGATTTTTAACCCTTAAATTGGCAATGTATCCTGAAAGAATCTTTGGTTAAATTTAATATTTTAAATGAAACTATGGGAAAATGAACGAATGGAAATTACCTAATTAGTCTCGAATTACACATAGGCTATATATAATAATTTTACACTTCTATATGATTTTGTTTTCTCTGGGGATCGGTACAGTTTTTAATAATTGGCATTAAAAATTTCGCCAATAATTCAAGGCTTAACAAGGCCTCTATAATTCTGTGTTCTATGACTTTAACAATAACAATAATAATAACAATAATAATAATAAAATAGATAGATAGATCATCGATTGATTAATGTCTTTGACATCGTCCGATTCCCAATGGCCAATTTTGTCGGTCCATCCAATCTCCTCGTTGTAGATGTTTCTCCTTAATGTATAAATATATTCCCTGATTCCAGAAGGTTTTAGGTCTTCCTCTGTCTCGGTCTTCCCTCAGATTTTCATTCCAAAAACAGATTTTGGATAATAACAATAAAAATAATAATAATAATAATAATAATCATAATCATAATAATAATAAAATCATAATAATAATAATCATAATAAAATAATCATAATAATAATAATAATAATAATAATAATAGATAGATCATCGATTGATTAATGTCTTTGACATCGTCCGATTCCCACCCAATAGCCAATTTTGTCGGTCCATCCAATCTCCTCGGTGTAGATTTTTCTCCTTCATATATAAATATATTCCCTGACTCCAGAAGGTTTTAGGTCTTCCTCTGCCTCGACTTCCCTCAGATTTACATTCCAAAACAGATTTGGATGATAATAATATAATAATAATAATGACAATAATAGTAATAATGACAATAATAACAATAATAGTAATAATAATAACAATAATAATAATAATAATAATAATAATAATAATAAACCTAATAGTAGGTCTATTAATAATACTTTAATATAATGCCAAAGAGCGTCATTAAAATAATGAAATACTACATATAGGCCTATTGGACCATTGTGCCTTGTACTATCTTCAACGGTGATCTGGAATTCTGCTTAGTGTTGATTCATGAAGGCTACCACTTGTACACAGGTCTGGAAGATCCTTGGCTTACCAGCCGGTTGCTGTCTTAACTACCACATGTGTTAATCTCAGAGATAGACGATCATCCAGCCAGTATATGGGTGATTGCTCAGCATGTCGCGTCCCCACCCCGTTATGGCTGGTTTTCTCAACTTGGATCCGCTAATTACACTGGTCAACATGATTTTTGTCTCATGAGTACCAATAGTTTGTACTTAGTGCAGTGTTCTATCGTGTTTTCAATATGTAGCCTATTCGGAATTTCTCCATCACCCACATTTTTTTATTTCAATTTTAATTAATGGATTTAAATAATTATTTTTTAATAAACCTAGATTTCTTCCCACAATGAGCTATGAGCCACAGGGAACACTTTGATCAGGTGATTTCAGCTATGCAAATGATATATCAAGGCAAATGAATCCTAATATGCTGGCCGATTATTGTTGGACCATCAAGAGTGATGCTCACAGGCGAAATATAGCAGAAAAAACGTAATTTCTTACTTTCTAGGTGAGTCCGAATGTTTCGAATATTGTGTAGTTACGAATGTAGAAAATATTAAAGTGCTTGAAATTATAATAAATGTCTGTCTCTCGGAAATCTTGCGTGATGGAGGAAAACCGGTATCATATTTGAATTCAGGAGAAAAAATATTATTAGAATCACATATTTTTCTTTCTGAGACAAAAAAAAGTTTCTTTTTTGTTGCTCAATGTAATTGTTGCTATCCAAATTCTTCACGATGCTAGGTGGGCATCGATTTCATATTGACAGAAAACATATAAAAACATTTCTTTCCCCATGGGGATTCGAACCAGCACAAGTCTCGTAGTTCTGCAAAGGCTTCATGTTGTAAACCAACTCTGAAAAGAAGGGAGAATAAAAAAAAGGGGGGGGGAATGGTTAAGGATGGAACTTAAAACACATATATAGATAAGCATCGTTGCTTATCAGAGATTATGGTTTGTGTGTAGAGAAGCTAATGGATACACCATTAAGATATTGAACTTTGTGCCCAATTTACAATATTTCCGTTATGTTAATTTTACTACGCTTACTGATGTTTATTTGTTTGACGTTTTTACAACTGTGACTGATAGAGGCGCCACGAAGCAAGGCGCCAACACGTTTGTATATTGTCAGTAAATATTTACACAGGAGGCCTTGGTTTACTACATTCTGATGTTATGCATATGTTTAGTCCATTATTGGTCAATTTTAGTTACATAGGAATTTTATTGTGTTCCCGGGTAGGAAATTTCAACTCTCATTAAAAAAAAGTAACCATTATATTTTTTTGTGAATTATTATTTTTTATTTTTTTTTATTCACGATTGTTTCTGTTATTTACACAGGTATCCTCAAACAAAATAAACTATTTTTTTTCTTCCACACTTCGCGATCTTGTGTGTGTTCCTTCTGTCATATTTCACTTCTTCATGTTGTCTTGATTTCCTTTATCCACGTCGGCTTTGTTCTACCTTACTTACTTACTTACTTACTCACTGGCACTATCGAACCCGTAGGTTCACGGCCGCGCGGACATAAGCTCTCCATACATCCCTATCCTGAGCTAATGCTCTCCAATCATTCCCTGTATAATCTACTTCCCTCAAATCATAGTTAATGTTATTCTCCCACCTCATTCTTGGTCTACCAACTGGGCGTTTTCCCTCTGGCTTTCCTACAAGCAGCTTCCATGCAAGTCTTTCATTCCCCATACGTGCAACATGTCCTGCCCATCGCAGTCTACGAGACTTAACTGTTCTTATTATATCTAGCTTCCTATAAAGACCATGTAGTTCATTGTTAAGTAGTCTTCTCCATTCACCTGTCTGTTCATCTCTCTTTGGTCCAAAAATTTTCCTAAGAACTTTATTCTCAAATACTTGTAATCTCCTTTCCTCCCTTAAAGTAAGAGTCCACGCTTCGCACCCCATATAATATAACTGGTAGAATAATAGTATTATATATTTTCAGTTTAACGTTTTTTGAAAGGAGTTGGGACGTCAAGAGTCTCTGCAATGCATAATAGCATGCATTTCCAGAATTGAGCCTATGTTCAATTTCTTTGTGCATCTCATTCCTATTTGTGATTATTGCTTCTAGGTATTTGAATTCAGCCACTTCCTCAAAATTTCCCTCATTTGTCATTAGCTGTCCATTTCCATTATATGATGTATTTCTACGTGTGACCATTTTTATTGATATTTACTTCCAGTCCTAATTTCTTAGTGTTACTCAATAGTGTGTGCGTGTTGTCCTTTAGTATCTCCTCGCTATCGGCCAATAGTACTGCATCATCATCAGCATAAACTAACAGCTTATTAATACCATTCAGTTGTAAGCCTTCCTTGTTCTCTAACGATTTAATGACATGCTCTAGTACAAAATTAAATAGTAGAGGAGATAGTGCATCTCCTTGCTTCAACCCATTCTGGATTTCAAAAGTGTCCGAAAACTGTTTGCCTACACGCACCCTACTCTTTGTGTCATTTGGTGTACCACGTTTCCTTTTTTCAGGAGGTATCCATTTCAATACTTCTTTATTTGTTTCTGTGTCCCTTCTCATTATATGTCCATACCATCTTAGTTGGATTTGTTCAATCTCTTGTACAATATTCTTTTTTTACATTCATTATTTCTCTTATTGTATTATTTTTTATTTTGTCTAATTTTTATATTCTTGCCAATCTTCTTAAAAATCAATTTATGTGACTAATCATTTATTCGTGTTTTTTTTTTAAATAGATAGTTCTATTTCCATCCTCCACAGCTGTGGTCTCTAGATATTGTGCTGCCTTGTCACGCAGAGGGCCCGAGTTCAAGTCTCGGTCGGGAAAAGTTTTCCTGGATGGGGGTTTTGTCGCGTTTTTCCTGATCTGAAAGACAATTGTCAGGAAACTTGATCCAAATTATCCCCAAACATCATATGGCCATCATAATCATCATAATTTATATTCACCTTGGATTAAGTTTAGGATTAAGGACTCTCCTGGCGCACCACTATCATCACCACACATAATATCAAGCGCAGCAACCTCATAACTGGATTACAATTATACCACTGCCAGGAGAGAATACCAGAAATGTCGAAATGACAACCTGGGGCATTGATTGTAAAAAAAATATCTACCGTTCTGATCTTGTGTTAACGTCGTTGTCTCAGACCCAATGGTCCCAGATTCGATCCCTGGTCAGGATAGGTTTCCTGGGAGAGGTTTTTCATTTTTTTCCCCTGTAAGACATGGCAGGAAACTTTAAGCCCCAAATAATCTCAGACCACCATATGGTCATCATCTACATAATATTCACCTTGTTTAGTATGAATGATAATAATTATCCTCAACTCGTGTCCAACTCAGGGTCGGGTCGAGTAATGAGATGAGATGAAACCCCTTATCTAGAGGTCTGTGAATGACGAGGATGCCGGCCAGCCACGCCTGATACAGCGTCACAGGTGCAGATGACGATATGAAACCGAAACGGATGAGATGAGTATGAAAAATGATGGAATGGAATTGTGGCAGGGGAAAATGGGAGAAAAACCCTAGAAAAACCTGCCGAAGCAACGTTTTCATCCACCAAGAAACCCACAGGAGTGACCGAGACTCAATCTCACGACCCCACCGACGATTGTCGTGCATCTAACCGCTTGCGCCACGGTTTGTATGAATGCAAGAGTGAATTGTGTCTTAAATTTCTTTTTGTCTACGAAGTGACTTTATACTGAGCTGATTACTAATTCAGAAATGATCTCCGCGTTTTTTTGTTTTTGGTCAAAAAAGTAAGTGTGTGATCTTGAGTTTAAATTCTCTCCCCCACGGGTAGGTTGTCTTGTAAGGCTCTTGGTTGAATGCGACATGTTAAAGTACCTACGAAGAGAGAGATTCAACTAAGATAAGAAAGAAGAAGAATCTTGAATCTACAATCGTATTTCCATTTTCACTCCTAATTATATATGTTCTTTTCTTTCCATTCTATTTCCCTGTTTACATTTTCCTATGATATTCCTATTTTTTTGCGTTCATTTCGAGATCTAACTAGCTAACTCACAGACTCTATCGAACCGTAGGTTCATGGCCGCGCGGACATAAGTTCATGGAGATACATCCCTATCCTGAGATGTTTTCCAATCATCCCCTGTGTAACCTACTTCCCACAAAACACGATTAATGCTATTCTCCCCATCTCATTCTTGGTCTACCAATTAAAGATTTTCCCTCTTGGGTTTCCTACAAAAAGCTTCCATGCACCTTTTTCATTCCCATTCGTGCCACATCTCCTGCCCATCGCAGTCTACGAGACTTAACTCTTCTTATTATATCTGGCTTCCTATACATACCACGCAGCTCACTATTATTATCTTTCTTCATTTACCTGTCTGTTTCTTGGCCCAAACAAATTTCCTAAGTACTTTATTCTCAAATACTCGTAATCTTCTTTCCTCCCTTAAAGTAAGATCCATGAGTATAAACCTCGTTGATTGGTAGACAAGACCTTAAGTCCTTAACTCTGCCAGGTAAAATATTATTATTATTATTATTATTATTATTATTATTATTTATTATTATTATTAGGGCAAAGGCTTTTAATGATCTATAAATTGGTAAAAAATGCATATTATGTCCCTAAAAAATTCAAACATGACCAATAAAATAAAAAAAATGATAAAAAGTTAAGAATTACCAATAAAAATAATATTTATTAGATTGAGTACGTCACTTGATTACTGAATTACATAAAATTTAACTTAACATCAAAATATTAAAAGAAAACTATTTAAAAAATACATGGTTAGGTACCTTTTAATTGGCAGAAAATCCATTTCAATTACACAGTGCACTTTTACAGCAATTTTGAATTGCAGTTTAATAATCAATTTAAGGGTAGAAGCTAGCATAAGCTTCTAAGAAATTGAATAAAATTCCTAGAAGTGGGGCAAGTTTTTCATTTAATGCAACATACCTTGAAAAAATAGGGGCAGTATTTTAGCAAAACAACTACTTAATTCCAAGAAATTGTATTGACAAGGAAAAATACTGAATTATAAAAAATCTTAAATCAAATACAAATAATGTCACAGCCTTCCGGAAAAGTGTAAAAAATGCTCAAAATGACCTGAAAATTGCCAAAAAATGACCTATCCACTCAAAAGGTTAAGAAAATGCTAAAAAAATGCCCTAACAAATTGTTTTTATTTAATCCGTTTTTAATGCCGTACATTTTCATATATTGCAAGCAATGGTTTCAACCTTCATAAGAAAAAGATGCAAAATCATTAATTGCCTTGCCCTAATTATTATTATTATTATTATTATTATTATTATTATAAATTAATTCATCGTTATTTGTAAACGAAAAATAAGTTTTTTAATGATATTGTAGTCTGTTATTTCTTGATGATAGGAAATATGTGTTCTTAGACACCTGATAAAAACTAAAAACGGTTTAAGATTGGTTTTATATCTTTCAAACGCCTGCGTACTTAACAGCTAGTAGTATATTTTGATTAGCAGTCACTTGTGACTCTGGTATTCACACAACACTTGTGTAATCCAAGGCCCTCTGTGCAGCGTCTACTTTAACAACTGACTGACAGCTTATTCACTAAAAAAATATAATACGGTATATCTTTCTTAAATTAATAACACTGATATGCAAACTTTAACTTTTTGTTTGCGGTTTTTATTTTAATGTCTTTATGCCTAATTTAACTATGCTGAATCAGAATATGAACTCAGTTTGCTTCCATCACGTACCAATTTTTTTATCAATATGAAAAATAGTAAAATGTACTTTTTTTATACGGTACTCGGTTCTATCGAATTTATGTTATATTCAGCACTATTGAAATTCATGTTAAAGCACCGCTGAGGTTATGTAATAAGATATTATATAATTTTTTACCTGGTAAGTCAGTCGTCCTCAACTAAGTTATTAAACTTCAAGTTATTGTAATATGGAGGCCTTTCGAAAACAATGTTTCATCTTCTGCGTTTTAACTGGAACTGATGGCAGATGGTGTTATACAGGTTGTATAATGGGTTTATGTCTGCGGTTATGTTCTCTTTGAGTAGGTCTTTATATTCCTTGCTTCTTTCAGAATCTCTATGTCTTCGAGGATGCTGATCCTGTTGTTGTTATACTCTTTGTGTAGTATTGACATAGAGTTATCGATTTTTTCATTCAGGCTTAAGGATTTTTCACGAACCTGAAAATCAACAGACTCGTAAACCACGGCTTAAAGTCCCTCCCGGAGGACTTGCTCCTTAGATTTTTCCATCCTAAAAAAATCCATCGACACTGGCCTGGTTTTAACCCACGACCCTCGGAACCAGAGGCAAATAATAATAATATAAATAATAAATAATAATAATAATAATAATAATAATAATTAATAATAATAACAATAATAATAATAATAATAATAATAATTAAATAATAATAATACTAATTAATAAAATACCCAATAATAAACAATAATAATAATTAAATAATGAACAATAATAATAACAATAATAACATAATACTCTATTATAATAATAATAACAATAATAACAATAACAATAATAACAATAACAACAATAACGATAATATAACAATAACAACAATAACGATAATAATAACAACAATAACAACGCAATAACAATAACAACACAATAACAACATTAACAACAATAAAAATAATATAATAATAATACTAATAATAATAATAATAAAGAGTAAATATCAATAATCAATACTAATAAAATTCATATAAATTCCGTTGAGGTGAATAGTCATAAGATAAAAATAAAAAATTAAAATGTACCTGTTGGCAGGTGCCGTCGTCCTCAACTTTGTTAAAATGATGCATATAAAATATTGACTCTTGGCCTTTTGGAACAGACAGGTGAATGGAGAAGACTACATAACAATGAACTACATGGTCTTCATAGGAAGTCATATATAATAAGAACAGTTAAGACTCGTAGACTGCGATGGGCAGGGCATGTGGCACGAATGGGGGAATGAAAGCTTCTTGTAGGAAAACTAGTGGGAAAACGCCCAGTTGGTAGACCAAGAATGAGGTGGGAGAATAACGCGCGGCCATGAACCAACGGGATCGATAGTGTCAATCAGTTAGTTATAGTTATTTATGATAATAATAATAATATGTAATAATAAATATATAATAATAATAATAACATTCCTTCGGAATTCTAAAAAAAGTGAATATGTCAGGAAATTAAAATAAAGTTATATATTGATGTGTCACTTTTTGCGCCTCTTCTCAAAATAATCTGCTTAAATACCATCACTGAATAAAATATAAAATAATTAAGAAATATCTTGTGATACCAGCACATCATCAACATAATCACTTCCAGGATTAGGCAATTGCCCGTCCCGGCTTCATAATGCATCAGCCCAGCGTTTTCTAGGTCCTCCGACATCATGTCTTCCTCTTGCTTGATAATGTCTTGGTAACAGTGGATATCTCTCCTTACTCATTCCATTCATGTGATCAATCCACTTTTTGTCTATAATTCGCGACTTTATCCAATAAAGGTTGCACTTTTAATTCGCTATTCTCTTATATCTGCATTACTGTCCACCGCTGTCTCGAGTAGCGTGCTGCCCGGGTTCGATCCCCGGTTTGGGACAGTTTCCTGGGTGAGGTTTTTTTCGGGGCATTTTTTTTCACCCTGTAGGACAAATCTCAGGAAACTTTAAGGCCCTAACGGTCCCCGAACATCATCTGGCCATCATCATCATCATCATCATTAACATATTCATTAAGTTTAGGATTAAGACCTCTCCTGGGCGCATATTACCACATCCTCACCACTTATCATATATCCATCGGGGCAGTGTAATTCCACCTTCTAGGCGCCCCATCCTCAGAAGTGGGATACAATAAAGCCATTGCCAGGAGAGAGTATCAGAATGTCGAAATGACAATGTGGTGGCATTAAAACAATATATATTTTTATAAGAACCCTTAAACACAAAAAAAGAAACAAAATTAAATTTTATAAAGTAGTGGCTGTTCCTGTATTGATGTATGGGTCAGAATGTTGGACGATCACTAAAAGACAAGAACAAAGATTGGAAACAGCTGAGATGAGATTTTTAAGAATATAGCAGGATATACATTCCTGCTGGATAAAAAAGAAATGAAGATATAAGAAAGGAAGTAAAATATTTTTCAAACCTACAGACCGAATAATTAAATGTAGGAACGACTGGAAGAACATATTAATAGAATGGCAGAAGGAAGATTTCCAAAATTTATTGCTAAATTATAAACGCACGGAAGGAGAAAGTGTTGGTCGCCCACACAGAAGATGGTCTGAACAATTTTAATAATTCTAGCTTTCATGAAACCGGAACGAGCCAACAACAGGCTTAATCCCAGGATGATGATGATAATGATATATCATCATCATCATCATAGTACATTCACGAATTTAGGCCATTTGTTGACCTGTTTCGACCTCAAGAGAAACACCATCCAGAAGTCTTTTGAGTGGACGTCCTGGTTCTTCTTCTTCCTGCAGGTTGATATCTTAACATTAGTTTGGGTATTCCTGTGATCTTCCATTCGATGAACATGTTGTATCCATCTTGACTTATAATCAGAAATTTTGTTTTTCTAAAGATCCATGTGTAATTCTTCTAAGATGTCTTCTTTTTTTTGTGATCTAGTAGTGTGGTATCCTGCAGTCCTCCGAAGATATCTCATTTCAGCAGATCTAAGTCTCTGTATATCCTTCTGTATTCAACGTCCCATACTTCGCTACCATACAAAGAGTTGGAAGAGCCAGTGTTTTATACACTTTTCAGTCTTGAATCGCTTTTGGACTAACTGTGGCTTGAAGATAGAATTTATTAACCCTAAAATTCTTAAAAATTTAGATATTTTTGCTTTATAATGATATATATATATATATCTATATAAGCAATTGGGGGCACGCCGTAGCGTAGTGGTTTAAGGCACTGCGCTACAAGCCGGAAGGGTCGAGGGTTCGAGTCCGGTGGGGTCAAAGGATTTTTTAAACTGACCCAAACCTTCTGGGCGGCACTATGGCCCTGGGGTCGACTCAGCCTCTAACTGAAATGAGTTACCAGACGCTTGTTCTGGGGTAAGGCGGCGCCGTCACGCAGGGCTGACAACCCGGCTGACATCAATTGCCGATTATCAAGAAAAAGTGGGAGCCTTAACCTCCTACTACCCCAAGGGCCTCCTGAGGCCTGTAGTGGGATCACTTTACCTTTATATAAGCATTACCAGACATTCCAGGGGAGATACTATCTTACTGAAAACTTCATAGAAATCAGCCAGACTGTCATAAAAGGTTCCAGAATATTTGATTGGAAAAGAGAAATATCAGCACTCTAGAAAATAAGGAAAAAAATTGAAGTTGCTGTGTGTCTGTTTAGTGTCAGTGATTTCGCAGTTTAAAATGTTAATAAAATGTTTTTTTATGTACCATAAATTTTGTCTATTCAAAGGTTGCAGGAATGTAAACATTACATATTCTAAGAAGAATTCGAAGATCCAAATTTCCTTTTGTAAATAATAAACAGTTGAATTGAAATAAGTTACTTCGAGACGGTAACACGAGGCGCCGCGGCTCCAGGCAACCGCTTTTGTTTGAACATGTTCTGGAATCTGCGAATATGAATTATTTCCAAACTCAATTACAACATCAATTTTGTTTGGTTTGTTACCGAAATTCATCTTCTTTACAACGATTTATTAATAGCAATGATGTCATATCTCTGATTTTTAGACATCATACACTAACAAACAAACTCACCGTTAAGCAAACATACCAGTATGAGGAAATTCACAGGGACATTAATAATAATAATAATAATAATAAATATTAATAATAATAATAAAATAATAATAATAATAATAATAATAATAATAATAATAATAATAATAAATAATTTCATTAATTCATTTTAGAAATTTTCAATCATCATTGAGGTTGTTTTTCCAACCAATCTTGGGGTAATGTAACATGAATTAAAAATAACAACAATAAATATAAATGACTACGGACTTAACAGACTATCAGTTTTGCAAACAAACATTCACAAGTTTGCCTTAATTAAAGGGTCCCCATCGTTTCTCCTGTCTCATGTGTCTTAATAATAATAATAATAAGAATACATAATCATAATACTAATAATAATAATAATAATAATAATAATAATAATAATAATGTATTTCCGGTTTTAACAGTGTTGGATACCTTTTTCCGGCACCAAATGATTTCTCTTCAATTTCGCTTTATAATTTTCCTCCATTCGTCTCTATTTAGGTCTTCCCTAAACCACATTTCTTCCTCGAGTTCCCTCCCTCCCATCCTTCAAAGTTTCCTCTACTCCCTTGGATCCACATGAGATTTGGTCGTCTGTTACTTCTTCTTGTTCCTTGATGATGTCCATTCAATTATTTTCTTCGGTAATCTTTCGTAATCCATTCGCCTATGCCCGTATCATAATAATAATATAATAATAATAATATAATAATAATAAGAATAATAGACTAATAATATAATAATACAGAAGAAATGAATTTGGTTATTCAATATTGAATTATATACAGTATAAGCAATTTAAATTGGCATGGGCACGTAACGACGACATGCAAGAAGAAAGATTACCCAGGAAAACATTGGAATGTTGTCCCACCTGGAAGAAGGAGATCATGAAGACCTCTAAACTCGTGTATGCAGGAAATAAGAACTGGAATGAGAGCAAGGGGACTGGAGGACCTGGATTGGGATTGAGAGAGACGATGGGAGAAGAACAAATAAAACTTTAAGGCACAGAAAAATGTTTAAACATTAAAATTCTGTATACAAATCAACTTATGTCACAATAAATATTTTGAATTTAAAACAAACGAGTCTTGTCCATAGAACAAGTTAATATTCAGGTAATAACAAAACATTATTGGATAGAGGCCTACAATAAAATTATTCACTGGTAGGATAGTCCCATGTGGACTTCGGTCTTCTTCGTCTTTACGATCACATTTCTCCATTATTCCACGAATTGTCATGGCTACATCTAAAAGAGAGAAGAAAATCGCACTGTCCTAATTCTCCTATTTAAGATCCTACACACCTCGATTCCCAATTATTTATCATCCCGTTTCCAGTATCTATCCTCAACACAATAACTTAAACACAAGATCACAAACATTGTCTCTTACTTAATCATACCGCAACATAGGACATCACATCACTCCATGTCATATACCATCTCCACTTCTCGCAACTGGAATTCCCTACCACAAGAAATAAGGGGCTGCCGGACATTGGCATCTTTTAAAAAGAATCTAAATTTATATTTGCTCTAAACTCGACTTCATTATTATCCAGTGTAAGATATATATATTAATTGGTGTTTCCCGTATAATGTATCATATTTATATTATTATTATTATTAATTATTATTATTATTATTATTATTATTATTATTATTATTATTATTATTATTATTAACGTATCATTATTGTTATTACCCTATAAAATGTTGTTTGGACATGACATTTACATTGCTACATTTATTGTATCTTTAACTGTTTATAATTAGTATAGTGTATATCTATGTTTGTCGAATATTTATTTGTATTTGTGCTGGTTGAGTGGAAGAGAGGGCCTTATGGCCTTAACTCTGCCAGAATAAATAAAGTATTATTATTATTATTATTATTTATTATTATATTATTATTATTATTATTATTATTATTAATTATTATTATTATTATTTTATTATTATTATTATTATTATTAAATATACGCCAGTCTTCTCTATTCAAAGCTACAGTTCTTCAATATTTTCTTCCATCTCAGTTCCTGTTCTAACGATATTTATTTTCCTTCTGACGTTAAGATTTTGTTTAAGGATCTCATATAGCACACTCTCACTAATGTTCAACCTATTTCAACCCTTCAACTTTTATAAATTCAACGTTAATTTTATTTTACAATCAACAATTCTCTTATTTTAATGTAACAGTTCTTTAATAGGACTACCAAAAATGTATTGAAGGATACAATATATTTTTTTAAGAATAAAAATACATTTTATTTACAAATAAATGTTATATACAGTATTGACACCCGAATGAGCAAGTGCTCGTGTTCGGGTGCAGTTCAGTTACATGAATAATACAAATAGAATATATACATTTAAAGTTGGGACCAGTTTCATTTTTAACATAAATTATGACACATACAAATAAAAAAAATATAGGGCTAATGTATTGGGAGTAAAATTTATTCTAACAAAGAATTAATACAATGGAGAATGATATACAAAAAATAATATAAACGATATAATGTGATGAATTAAAACCAATAATACAGAAAAAAAATAATATTATATATAATGTATTACGTCATTGCACTGTCTATCTTCTCTTATTTAATATTCTACATACGACTCCCATTAATAATTTATCTCCCTCTCGTTACCAGTATCTATATCCTCCAACCATAATATAAACGCACGATCACGCCGTCATCTCTTGCTTAATATATTGCAACATAGGACATCTCGTCACTCCACATCGTATACTATCTCCACTTCTCGCAACTGGGATTCCCTACCACGGGAAATAAAAGACTGTCAGACGTTAGATTCATTAAAAAAAACTAAATTTAGGTTTGCTTTAAATTTGTTGGAACATTATCTTTACGTGTTATATAGGCCTACACACATTAATTAGTGTTTTCATTTTATTTGTAATATTTGTTACTTTTATTGTTATTATTATTAATGTTTATCGCCCGCGGTGGACTAGTGGCTATGCACCTTGCCTCTGGTCCCGAGGGTCGCGGGTTCAAACCCGGCCGGGGTCAATGGATTTTTTAGGATGGAAAAATCCAAGGAGCAAGTCCACCGGGAGGAATTTAAGCCGTGGGTCTCGAGTATGAAGATTTTCAGGCTCGTAAAAGATCCTTAAGCCTGAATGAAAAGGCCTCTAAGAAAAATTTACCGAATTTTCCCGTACTAGTACTACCTTGGTTTCCTAGATGTCAGTATGAGGCGGAAAACTGACCACGGAGCACTCAAATGACATCTATACGAAAACGAGTGTAACTAAATTAGTATGGTTCAAATTCTTCCCTGTAGGGGGAGAGCGCCTAAATATCTGTTAAGGGAAAACATGGGCTTGCAAGAAGAAGGATTATTAATGTTTATAATTGATTTACAATATTGTATGGATGTGAAACTTGGGCTCCAGTGAAAAGACAGAAGGATAGAATACAGACGGCAGAGATGCGGTTCCTAAGACAAGTAAAAGGATGTACAAGACTTGATAGAATAAGAAATGAGGATATAAGAGAAGAATTGAAAGTACAGCCTTTATTGGATAAAGTCACGAATTACAGAACAGAAATGGATTGATCACATGGATGGAATGAGTAAGGAGAGATATCCATTGTTAGCCAGGAACTATCAAGCAAGAGGAAGGCGTGATGTTGGAGACCTAGAAGACGTTGGGCTGATGCAATATGAAGTCGGAACGGGCAATTGCCTAATCCCTGGAGTGATGATGATGACAATGGAGTGGGTCAGTCCCGGTTTACTAGTGATTGATTATCATGATCCTCTGATTGCAAGGTTCTGGGGTTCAATCCCGTCCGGGTGATTGATTTTTTTTAAGAGTGTTATAAATCGTGAATATTATGTGTTCCTTCGTTAAGGAACTAAAGCCGTGGTTCCCTTTCAAGAAGGTTGATAATGTATTAGAATAGAAGTTTATTTTTGTTTTGAAATTAGAATGTCTCTGAGTTACGTGAAGAGATGGGTGTGACGTGAGAGATATGATTACTATATCACTGATAGCGGGCTCCCTGTGGCTTGTGAATGGCAATTTGAGCAAACACTCTGACTGGACGAAGAACAAAAGAATAAAAAATGACCGCAGATTTGACGGGACGAACCAACAAGTAGTAATTATTGTAATTCTGCTGACAAAAGCAGTGCGTGTCATTATATTCATATACTGTATTTACTCTCAGCACTCTGCCACGCACCAGGGGTGTACAATGTAATGAACAGATGAACAACTGTTCTCCTCAAAACCGACTTATTCTTTACATTGAAGATAAATATAATTTGCCTACTAAACTACAGGAGTAGAAATTAATAGCAGCAACAGAATAACAGATGAAATCCTCCATCAGGCAAATAATGTAAACAAAATATCGGGATGTTTAAACAATACTGCTAGGAAAAATAAAAATCTAAGAATAGATACAAAAGTAAGAATTTACAAATCTGTCATAAGACCAGTTCTAAACATATGACTGTGAATGCCGAACAGAAACTAAAAAAAAAAAAAAAAACAAATCAATGAAACAAGCGAAATGAAAGTTTTAAGGAAAATCGCTGAGAGAGAAAATTCGCAGCTCTGTTATTAGAGAAGAATGTGAAATTGAACCTATAAACCTCTGGATAAATGATAGAAGACTAAATTGGCACGATCACATAGGTAGAATGGAGAACAGTAGATTAGTGAAGAAGTACGTGACTGGACACCTCAGCAGAAAAGGCCTTTAGGACGACCACAACTACGATGGAAGTGACGTTACCATATCCCGGACCTGTAGTGAATGAACACGCAACAAGCTGCCAGCTTTCATGCGTAGATGAAGAAGAAGAAAAAGAAAAAGAAGCCTATAACTACCTGAATGAAATTGTAGCTGGAAGCGAACAAAATGCAATACTAATACGTTCATACCTTGATTTGTACCGTCTCTCATTATGTACGACCGTAGATCGAGGTTTCCCTCTGTCCCTCTTTTTCTACACAATCAGCTTTTTTTATGAATACAAAAATTAATAATGGGGTTATTAAATTAATAATAAAAAAAGTGCTTTTGGTATTGCGAAATACTTCCTTCTTCTTTGTCTTCGTCACGGTTTAGCTTATTTACTAGCATGATCCGGGCTCCAAATTGCTGCTATTTTTTAATCTTAAAATAGTAAAAAATTCGGCTAGAATTTATAGTATGTGACATAATTTCTTTAATTACTTCATAAACTCCTGTCAAATGTTATTCTTAGGGTTTCATTTGACTATTTACAATGATGTTTTTTAACGATTATTTGAATATATTTTTTTCACAATATTGAACTATATGAAGAACGTGGCAGCCATATTGATTTTAACGAATATTCTGTGTTCCAGTGCTGTCAAAATAGAGTCCATACTAATTAACTTATACAAAATAAAATCGCATGCATTCTTTCTCAGATTAGAGTATTTAAATTGCGTTAGGCTAGTTTCTGGGTTGGTATTTCACAGGTTAGAGTACTTTAATTGCGTAATTGCGTTAGGTTAGCTTTTACGATCGATTGGCAACGCGAGTTCAAATATCGTATATATGTTTGGTTGCATCCCGTGGACTCCATAGTGGTAAACTGCTTCGCGTCTGTTGGCGTTTGCGCATGGTGTATGGTTTGGAACTTAGAAAATAATTTCTTGTCACATGATGTAAATTATTTCCAAATGTTCACTATTTAGGGTAAAGGGAGGTATATTCGTGGTAATTATAATTCCGTTAATTAGTTTAAATTGAAATATTGTAGAATGGAACCAGAAGTTAAAATGCTAGATAAATATATATTGAGGTACTTAGATTAAATGTTGTATCTTTGAATAACATATATTTTTAATTTCAGTATTCTACCTAGAATAATAATACTGTACCCGAGATTTCAAAATTAACTAGCACGATATTACCAATATCATGAAAAATACCTCCATTTACCCTATTTTTCATTACTAATCAAAAAGGTTTGAAAATATACCTTAAATGACAAATTGATATAAACTTCATAATCTAGGATAATAATTTTATATCTCTAGCGGGGATATATTTTAAACTGGAGCTCGTTTGATACATCAAAACAATGCTACGTAAAAACCAGTAACAACAATGTCGATGTAATTGGAACGCCCCCCAAGGTTTGCAAGTCAATCACGTGATGACGGGGAATCCCAGCACGAAACTGATTGAAAGGGGTTCATTACGTCATAAGAATTCTAGCGCATGAGCAGTACGACTGCATTTTGTTTCGCCGCCAAGCTATAGCTCCTATGATTTTATGGAACGGTAGATTCAGTGTCGGATCAGTAGAGTCTTCAATTGAAACCAGTTCATATCTCTGATGTTAAGTTCCCTACGAACCGTCTGAATATTTTCCTCACTCCTAGCCTTCATCTTTCTAATCACCTTTTCACAATTGGTTTTTCAAGTAAAAAATTTGTTCGCTCACTTTGGTATAATGTATTATATATTATTTTGTGTATATTATTTTGAACTATTTAACTCATGCCCCCAAGGGCGTCATAACCAATCACGTTTCAAAATGATTTCTGTTTTACAACCAATCAGAGTCGTGTTTCCACGAAATATTATCAGTGTTATGATTAACCATAGTAAAGAAGGCTCCTCCTTTTTAAATATTCTGAACAGTCTGACCATTATTTTGCAGAATGAGTAACAGTCAACAGAAAGCCCGCCATATTTGAATGTTCAAAATGGCAGAAACAGGATTTAAAGCTGTGCTTCAAATGAAGATATAGACCAAATACAAATTTGACAATTGGTGTTTTTAAATAATATATTACCGAGTTCTTTTTGAATAATTCTGGTTTCAGAAATTGCTTTTTAAATAATGTTGTAACCGAGTTGTTTACTAAAAAAATAAATTAATAACCTATAATTTGGGGTTATAATAAATCAGTTTGATGTGTTTTAATTTTGTCTCCGCTAGGATGCATTCATATAATATGTGCGATGATATTTCAAATTTCCACCGCCAGATGCAATATATAACAACAATATATGATCTTGTTGCAGTGGATGGAGAAACGAAACATAACGCTTCTCATTTGTTTTCAAACATCGCCGTTTACATTAAATAATAAATATTTTAAAGACTATATTTAAATAATGATTTGTGAGTAAATAGCCTAATTATATTCGTTAAATAGTCCTAACAAATGCCACTCTTATTTCCAAATTCTCTAGATAAATTCACTCTCACTTCGTGAGTCGTGAATTTATCGATAATTTGGAAATAACTCGTGGGCATTACTTATGATTATATGTTTCTTCATTCAATTAATACTTTGTGTCTGTTAGTGATTATTATATTTTGAAACTTTTTCCTAAATTTGTTTTCCTTTATATCCTATTATTTTCTAACTAACTGAACTAACTCATTGGCACTATCGAACCCGTAGGTTCCATGGCCGCGCGGACATAAGCTCTCCTACATCCCTATCCTGAGCTGTGTTTCTATAATCAGCCTGTATAAATCTACCGTCCTTCAAATCATACTTATGTTATTCTCCCACCTCATTCTCGGTCTACCAACTGGGCATTTTTCCCTCTGGTTTTCCAAGAAGATTCCATGCACGTCTTCATCATTCCCAATTCGTTCCACATGCCTGCCCATCGCAGTCTACGAGACTTAACTGTTCTCATTATATCTGGCTTCCTATAAAGACCAGTAAATTCACTGTTATGCAGTCTCTTTCTCCATCACCTGTCTATTCATCTCTCTTTCGGTCCAAACATTTTCCTAAGAACTTTATTCTCAAATACTCAGAATCTGCTTTCCTCTCCCTATAATGAGTCCATGGTTCGCACCAAATAACGTAGAATAATAGGTTTAATAGATTTTTAGGTTAGTGATTTTTGAAAGAGATTGGGGAGTCAAGAGTAGTCACTAATTAGTATATTCTTGTGTAATTGTATATAATTGACACACATAACAACAGGTGATAATCAATCCGAGTGGTAGTTCCAAAAATCAAAACGCTTAAACAGCGCACTTTTACAGATCTATTAGTGGGTTTTCACGTAAAACTATCACTTCACCATTCAATAAGAACATAATAAATAAAAGTTTTAAAAAATAAACAGCCACGCTTTATTAGAAAACCGAACTCAAAAAATGAAACATAATATTAATTACACACGCTGGGTAAATTAAAGTGGTCAACAAAAAAAATTATCCATCCAACACATCTAGAATAAACTAGAGTTATCATAAGTAATGCCACATGATTTCAAATTATCGATAAAATTCACGACTCACGCAGGTGAGGAGTGAATTTATCTAGAGAATTTGGAAACTCAAGAAGTGCATTTGTTAGGACTATTAACGAATAAAATAAAGCTGTTTACTCACAAATCATTATTTAAACTATAGTTATTTTAAAATTTTATATATTTAATGTAAACGGCGATGTTTGAAAACAAATGAGAAACGATAGGTACGCTTCTACGGCTTCTTTTGTTTATCACTGCAACAGATCATACTATTTAAGTGCCAAAGGAACGCAATATTGTAAGGAGGAGCTTTCTTTAATGATGGTAATTATAACACTGATAAATATTTGGCGAAACACGACTCTGATTGGTTGTAAAACAGAAATCATTGAAACGTGAGTGGTCATTGACTCCCATTTGGGGCATGAGTTAAATAGTCTACAAAAAGAAAATAATTTTACCATCAAAAGCGTGGGGTGCTCTATAAATCATAATATATTTGATAATAAACAGATATTGGGAAAAAGTAAGTCCTCCTAACAAGAAAATGTAAAAATCATAAAACAAGCGCCCCACGCTTTTGATGGTAAAAAATGTGTTTTCTTTTTGGGATAACTCTAGTTTTAGTCTAGGTATGTTGGAGAGATTTTTTTGGTTGACCACTTTAAATTTATCCCAAGCGGTCTTGTGAAATTACAATTATTTTTCGTTTTTGAGTTCGGTTTTCTAATAAAGCGTGCGCTGTTTTAGTTTTTTAGAAACTATTACTACTTTGTTTTATTTTTAGTTTTAATATTTACATAATACATATAAAAATGTAAACATCTTAAATTCGATACTATTGTAGTATGAGCTAAAAGTGATTACTCTTCTAAAAAAAATAAAAACAATGTGTGTTTCATAGAAAAAATAACCCAGATTAAAAGATAGACCACCAGGATCGATTTTGATATTTTGTATTCTTTGTCCTTTAGAGTGCCACATTTGACCCAGAGACTATAGTTTAACCCACCCATTTGCACTTTGAGTTTCCCGTGAAAAAACCGCGCTTGTGATGACGAACCCGCGGCGAGTAAATCCGCAAACAATGGATTTTCCCACTCAAACAGACATCAAAGTGTTACCCTCCTATTGTTTGATATCCCTCCGCGAGAACAGGAAATCCTAGTTCCGTGATATTAGTGCACAACCCCCCCCCCTCTTTTCTATCTAAGAAATAAAGGAAAATCAGTAAGAATCCTCTTATGTTTCGTTTTTGATCAAAAACAATTATTAATGAATGAAAAGTGATATACGATACAAAACTCTTTTACTTACAATCGGGTCTCTGTAGATTCATGGTTACCGTGCTCGCCTCTGGTTCCGAGGTTCGATTGATTTTTAAAGGGCCGCGAAAAAATCCTATGACATCCTTTGGTACGGAAGGAAAGACTTAAATTTTAAGACAAGTAAAATAAACCTTAAATGTGAAATAAAAACTCTCTGGAATAAAAATTTGTTGCCCTTTTATTCCTAAATGTCCTGCGCCGTAGCCGAAGTGGTTAAGTCAAGACGGCCTTGGCGCAGAGCCACGGGACTTGAGATGGTTGGAGTCTCCAAGGGAGAAGAAATTTTCTGCATGGAAGTACAACCAGTCCTGGAACTGTTGCCCATCATCAACATGAGGACTTTGGGCTTATACTAGTTCGGTCGCGCGGCGCCAATGATGTAGAACACAAACCTGAAATTTACAGTAATAATTAAGTCCGGGGTTAGAAAGGTACAAACTGCATACATCCCTGAGCTCAGCTATTGTTTTCCAATCATCCGCTACGTAATACAATTTCCTGAAATCATGGTTAATTTTATTCTCCCACCTCATTCTTGGTTTACCAACTGGGCATTTTCTCTCTGGTTTTCCTACAAGAAGTTTCCAAACTCCACTTTCATTCCCCATTCGTGCCACATGTCCTGCCATCGCAGTCTACGAGACTTAACTGTTATTTTATCTGGTTTCCTATAAATATATTGTAGTTCTCTATTATGAAGTCTTCTCCATTCGTCTCTCTCTTCATCTTTGTTTGGTCTAAAATTTTTCCTAAGAATTTTATTGTCATATACTCGTAATCTTTTCTTCTCACTTAATGAGTACATGTTAGGCATCCATATAATAGAACTGGAAGAATACCTGTTTTATATATTTTCAGTTTAATGTTTTTTGATAGAAGTTGGGACGTCAAAACTCCCTATAAAGAACAATAGCATCCATTTCCAGAATTAAACCTATGATTAATTTCTTTCTGCAATCTTGTTCCTTTTTGTAATTATTTTTCTTAGGCAGGCCTATTTGAATTTAATCACTTCTGAAAAATTTCCCTCATTTTTCATTCATTAATTGTAACATTTCCAGTATATAATGTATTTCTATGTGTTATCATGTGTTTAGTTTTATTGATGTTTAATTCCAGTCCCAATTTCTTACTGGTACTCAATAGAATGTGCTTGTTGGCCCTTAATATATCCTCTCAGAAGTTCATAGGTCCTTAATTACACGGTTGGGTACTTTATAGAGAATATCTTATTGGAATAGAACTTTAACCAGTTTTGTATAATAGTAGTGCTAGGATTTTTATGGTCTAAAAATCACTGAAATATGAAAAAAATGCAGTTATGACCTAAAATTTACAAAAAATATGCACTGTAACATATAAAATATGATTAATTAAATAAAAAAATGAATATTATTAAACAATTGGCTGTTAATAATGGCTACGACCCTGAAAGTATAGGATGTTTAATTAAGAAGGTTCATTACAAAAAAGCAATTAACAAAGTTTTTCCTTTACCCAAAGAAAACATAAAGAAATATGTCGTAATGTCATACATAGGCCCACTTTCAAATAAAATATCTAAACACTTTAAAAAGTTGAACATTAATGTGGCATTTAAAACCAATAAAACTCTACAAAATATAATAAAAAACAATACAACCAAAACAAAAAAAGAAAAATTATCAGGTGTATATAAATTGAAGTGTGGCACATGTGACAATGTCTATATAGGACAAACTGGTAGACCTTTTATCTCTCGGATAAAGGAACACATGATAGCATATAACAGAAATTTTACATATTTGTGATAAGGGTAAGAAGTTAGATCTTATGGAGACTGTAGAAATTAATAAATTTACTGAACTGAAGTACGTAGCGATATACTTTTTTCCAGGGCCAGGTTGCCAGCCTGACGCCTAACCCCCAGACACGGAGGACCTGGTTTTTTTTTTTTTTTTTTTTTTTGGGTTTGCTCCACCCATAGCCGACAGGTCTCAGTTTTAAGGCGCTGAGAACTCGTCTTTCGTCCCATCCTGTTAGCTACAGTCTATTACGACTGCAGTCAGGGAGCACGACGAGAACGTAGGATTAGGACTTGCTGGCAGAGCTGCTAAAAAAGTCGCAGTGGCATTTCTCGAGATTTATTAAGGTATACATAGTCGGCATCTGTACCCTTCTCGAGGCCGTACCAACCATTTGCTCCCCAATTAATAAATTTAAAAGTAGTAAAAAACTGTTAAATTCTCAACTTGATTTGAATGAATCCCCTTTGTTAAATTTAAAAATTTAAATAAATATTATAAAATTATAGAATATTCACCTGAAAGGTCCGTCTCCTCAACTTAATTATCATGAATCTTATAAAAGTTGATAAATAAATATTGTTGTATTATTGCTTAGATCAGTTGGAACACAATTAATAATTTGTTAACATGTCTGAAGAAGGTACAGTGTACCGAAACAGCTGTCACTGAATTATATAATAAATATGAAAATCAAATAAAACTACGTTTTATTTTTATTTAATTATAAATATGGATTTTCATCAAGTAAACACCAACTCAATTGATTATAAAATATGACCTAATATATTATAATTATGCTATAATTGCAGTTGTAAAATCAAGTAGTAAACAGTTTATGGCAATTAACTATTTACTTAATAATAAAATGTAAATGAGAAGCAAACTGAAGTATGGAACATGATATTGTAGCGAGCTTCCTATTTATTAAAATTATCCGTAGATACCTGCTTGTCGCGAGACAATACATAAATATTGCTCAAGTATATACGTAAGGTAAAAGTCTATGCAGTGAGTTGAAGTAGAAAAGGAAGACAGATTTTACAAGAAACAAAATTCTGAGAAATTTAACAACTCAAACACGGAAAAAAAAAAAAATTGTACAGCAAAAAAATTCTTTAAATCTTAAAAGAGTGAAAATTTTACGAATATGACCAATAAAATACTAAAATATGCTCTCGCATATATAAATTGACTAATATGCATAAATAAAACTTAACGAAGCACATTAATTCAATTAGTTTTTGTATAAAAATAATTTATACATATTTAAGAAAAATATCACTCTTACCAATAAATATATGCTATATCATAAGAAATTATGGAAGAGGCTAGTGAAGTGTTTTGTGTGGAGTGTAGCATTGTATAGTGCAGACGAAATGAGGAAAATACGACTAGAATCTTTTGAGATGTGGATATGGAGAAGGATAGAACTATACAGTGGACAGACAAAATAAAAATAAAGATGTACTAGATAGAGTGGGTGAAGGAAGAATCATGCTGGAACTCATAAAGAAGAGAGAAAGAAATTGGTTTTGCCACTGGCTAAGAAGAAACTGCCTGCTGACAGATGCTCTAGAAAGAATGGTCAGCGGAAAGAAAGTTAGAAAAAAAAAACATCAGATGATAGACAATTTTCTTCTTCTTCACGGTTTAGGCTTATTTACTAGCCTGTTCCGGCTCCAAATTGCTGCTCTTTCCATCTTTCCTTGGTCTTCCCAAGCTTCGTCTTCCTCCTCGTGGTGAATAGTTGTATGCTGCTTTTGGTATTCTATTCTCAGTCATCCTTGCCAAGGGTTCTTTCCAGTTTGTTCTGTATTTTTCTATTGTTGAGTTTAATTGCTCTATTTTTAGTTGTCTTATTTCTGTGTTATGTTTTTTGTCTGTTCTTTGATATCCTGCAATTGGTCTGAGGAATATGCGTTTGTCGTCATCGGTTGAACAGTCCGGCTATATCTTTGGAACTTGTAAGTATTTTGAAGTGTCCCCTGAGTACGCTACTAACGTACTACAGGGTTAGTCCTTTGGAAGGG